>CAESWR010000688.1:156517-174114 GCA_903171835.1 Mullus surmuletus | reverse complement strand
ACTTTGCTGAATCACTCACATCAGCATTCCACATTAATCTAATTTATGGAAGATGCTTAAACACTGGTTTGCTGGTATTTCAGGTTTTTGTGGAGGGTTTTGAGCGATCCATGCGACAGCGTGTTAGAGATCGTAAAAGGGGCCGATGCCTGGAATTTCATGATGTAACGCTTTTAACTGGAAATAGAGGGGAAAAACGCAACATCAAGAAAAGGCAGTAAAAGCTGGAGCGTCGACCCCATTAGCATACTTACATACATCAGCTCCTTCCAGCAAAGACGCCGTCCTACTTACCGTCATTGATAATTGGCCGACTTTCCTTTTTTCCTTTTCTCTTTGCATGTGTCTTATGTCATGTAGCCAGAACAGCTGCATTTCATTTGCATGTGACTGACCACCAAACAACAGAGGTGCATACAGAATACTGCCGCACACACACACACACATCAGCATATGCCAATGCGGCAGAGGGACCAAGTGTAGAGCAATGACAAACGCTCGTCACAGCAGTTGGCTTTGGCGTGACCCCATCAGGGAGATGAAAAAGCCGAGCATATGATGATCACGACCCCGTGACAGCGAGCGGCCCACAAGAAGCGAGAGTGTGTGATCGCACATGTTAGCCCACTAATAATGTCAACATGTTAACACGGCTACGGGCCAAGAGTCGCGAGTCTGGCATGGAAAGCGGCGCGGCGACGGTGCTGGATCACTGGATCACACATCTCATGTTAAACTGTTAGCGTTAGATGTTTTGTGCTTTTGACTGTCAATGAATATTCAGTATATTTCCGTCTGCCTTTTTGTTTGAGTGATTCATAAATTAAACTGAAAAGTAGATTGTATGACAGCGAATCAAAGTCACTCTCATTTATCCTTCGGTGAGTAAGCTGATTTAATGGCGTGACGGACCAAAGCATCAGAATGAACAATGCAACCAAAAACAGAGGTGCGAGGAGGAATCGAGGATGTTCATGAGTGTTTTTTTTGTTTTTTGTTCTTTAGAGCGAGGTGGGACAGAGTGAGACAGAAGGGTGAGCTGCAGACGTTCTAAATTTAGCAGAGGAGCGATTGTTTTCTGGTGGTGCGCATGGAAAAGGCTGATGGCTCGCCAAAATGCTCTCTCTCGGTAAACCTATCCAAAGTGCACCATCTCCCCACCGTGCACGTGGAAATAATCCCCATAATGATGCAACAGACTCTCCACTATGACTACATTACCGATGTATGTGTGTCTGTGTGTGTGTGTGTGTGTGTTTTAGCTCCCCTTGACCATTCTATGCAAAGGAATTGTCCTCCAGCGCTGCCTCATGGCTGGAACTCATCACATTATTATGATCATTATTCAGGAGCTGACCTTATCAGTCTGTGATTTATTGCAGACTCCTCTCCAGTATTATTATCATTCCCTCCGATCTCAAAAAAATTTGGTGGCCCCGGCACCTCCGTATCGCCTCAGCCCTCGTTTAATGAGCACGCTGCATTGATGCACTGTTCTAAGAGCTGCGTGCGCACGTCGTCCGACACCATCCAGCCTCATTAAAGTTACACTGTCACACTTTTTATTGTAAGCAAACAATTATCAGTGACAAAAAAAAGTTTTTTGTTGGTTCTTGTTGTTCTCTCCTTTCCAGTCTGAATGTGTCCTCATTTTTTATAGCTGTGAAACCAAGAGACATTGTTGAGATGTTTTAGAAATGATCAAAAGATGACGATTTCTGCTGAATTCTAATAAACTATACTCCTTCAGAAAGATGCAGTTTGAACCCAGCAATGACTTTCTTGTCAAGAGCTTAGCTGAGTTTACGCTTAAAACAGTGATTACAACAATTGTTTTTGGACCTTTGAGGGCAGCGGAGACACTTTTTGCGGAAAAAAAACGACAAAATAAGTTGCTATTGAGAACTATGTAAAAATATTCACTCAAACCAATCGAGCCTCTTATAATTTACTTTGTATGTGTTCTGCACAAATATGAGTGTCTTTTTTTCCCCTACTTGTTGAATGTTCATATATACACAAAAGATTAAAAGTTGTTTTTGGCCACTTGGGGGCAGTACAGATACTTTTTCAGCATGAAAAGCTACATAATAAGTTGTGTAGCATCGGGAACATACTCTGTCAAACCACTCAAGACTTATGTGTATGTAGTGTCCTGTGTAATGTGAACATGTCTATGATGCTCCTGTTTTGTGTCAGTAATATTTTGAATATTCAAATATGAATAAAATATTAACAGTAGTTTTTGTCCACTTGAGGGTAGCAATGATACATTTTGAGCATAGGAATCTACATGAAAAGTTCCATTGGAGAAACATTATATCAAATACTCAAACCACTTGTCTTGTATCCTGTGTCTGTCCTGTGTAAACATTAGAGTGCTTGTTAGTATGTTGAATTTCTTTTCTGTTTTCTATTGATCTATTTTAATGTATGTACAGCACCTTTAAAAACAATTGGTTACCAAGTGCTTTACACCAGTATATACTTTATTACACCAGTTATATACTTTTGTACCTCAGTAGAGTCATCAAACCACATTTTTGTTTTTTGGCGTTTATCTTGGATTGTTCACTGGGGAGCAGCACCTGAGTCCCAGTTTACCTTCAACATATCGGTACCAAATGAGCAAAAACGTCGAGGTTGCATAAAGGTTGTGGTAATGCTGCACATGCGGTGTCATTAGCATTGATTAGGGTTTGTAATCAATGGCCTGGTGGCAGCTGTGCGAGGGAACACCACGCATGACTCCACACTGTCAGTGGGCAGAATCGATGGTCAACCATCGGCCTGGTATTACGCAACATGCGCGGAAGATGAGGGAAGACCTTGTACATCAGCAGCGTGTCTTAAAGTGACACTGCTGAACCAGCTGTTTTGGGGAACGGGTGACAGCTGAACCACCATTAACATCTTTGACAGCCTGGTACGAACGCAAGAGGATTCTAACTCCCACACGGATGCTTGTTACTTTCTCCAAAAATCAACCATGGGTCGCCACAAATGGGAAAAGCTTAAGCGGACTCAAGAAATAAAAGAAAATACTCAAAATAAGTGCTTTGGTGACAGTAAATTGATTTTCATGGCTCATTTAGATTGGTGCCTTCAACACAATCAATAACACATTCAGAATAGTCCATATAGAGCTGCATAGGGTGCCTCCTTCCCTTAAACGCTCTGTTTGTTTCCATGGCGATGACTCATGGACTGCTAATCAAGCCTTGGCAGCAGGGACAGAAGGGTGCACGTGATCCCCAGGTTGAGTCAGGCAGGGGGAAGCAAACGCAACATGACGAGAGGTTCAACTCTCTGACCCCGACACGGATGACGTTTGACCCTTGCTATGCTCTGGAGGGGGGGGGTGGGGGGGGGGTCGTGGCATCCGTAAGGGCAAAAGGCAAAAGGTTTGAGGGACAATGACCTGTGTTGAGTCTAAAAATGACCCACATGTGCTGAGACACAAAATAATACGCACACTGTGACCTATGTCACTACTGCTTCTATAAACAAGCGCTAAAGGCTATCATGGGGTTTTTGCCCACAGTTGTTGTGACAAATAATTGTTTTAAATTGTGTTACCATGACTGCAATGGAGAGGAAATCCACGGAGCGTTGACTCAGATCTCATGTGTAACTCTTTTTTCATTTGTTTGTTTCTTTTTCTTTAACCTGAAATAAAAAGAAGACAATCTCCAACCAAAGAGTTTGAAATGTTAGGGTAAATTGTGGGTTTTGAGAAAGAGTAAACACATTTTTGCAACCTTTTAGAATAAACAGCTCGTGTTATTGTGCAAATGGTTAAAGGGATAGTTCAGATTTTTTGACACAGATTTTTTGCCATCAGTGTTGCTCCTCAACAGTGACTTTTCCCCCACTGCTTCCCATGAGCGGAGTTCCGGCCCAGTTTTGGTGTTGCAGAAAGTAGTTCCGGCTAGTTGCTGGGGTTACGGAGATAAAGGGTTTTGCTTCAAAAAACAATATGCGTTCGTTTCGAAAGAGTAATCCATTTTTTGAAATGTTAGGGGAGTGAAGTGTGGGTTTTGAGAAAGTGTTCATACTTTTTAGAATAAAAATGTCATATTATTGTGCAAATGGTGCACAAGACAAGACTGAAACAACATCTTGTACAGATAGTCATGGTTCCCAGAGGATAAATCCCACACTGAAACATCTCAATGAGGACTGGATGAATTACCATGAAATATGAGCTCAGTTTGCCCTCACGATCAGATTTGTCGTGATGTTTGTGATCCTTGAACGCTCCCCACTGAGCAAGCAAAGTCCATGGAAGTCCAAAAGAAGTCAATATAATCTGAACGTCCATATGGCGCTCAGATGTAGTGGGCAAAGATGTTTCCTCTTAAGGTAGGGTGTCGTAAAAATGTCCAGGAAATACGTACAAAAAACCTTTCATTTTGGCCCCACGTTTTCTGGAGGTTTGGAAATAGTTTTGAGCTACAGGGAAATCGAGTCTTTTGATCAATACCTTCAAAAGAGTTTCCCTTTTCTATCAAGACACTAAAACAGGAAGTACTTAAGCCAATCTCCTGTGCGGTGACCCATTTGCTCCCTCCAACGCGGTCACACCGGCTGCAGACTAAAACCAGAGAATGGGAAATTAGATAGCATTTAAAAATCAATGAGAATATCAAATCGTGCTCTGCTTCCTCCCCATCTGCATTCCTGTTCATATCTTTAGGAGGAAATATAAAAAAATAAGACAAAATGATGCAAACAGCATTGAGCTTTTTCCCCGAGGGCTTTTCAGAGCTGCATGGATTAAGTGCGGCGTCAACAACACTTGCAGAAATGATGCTGCTTTCACACATGCAATCCTGAACCTGTGCGGAGCCAGAGGAGCTACGCGGACCCTCGAGGAGTTTCCGTGTCTTTCTTCAGTGGCCGAGGGCTGCAGACGCGCTGCAAACACAGAAACACTGCAAGAGAGAAACGCTGCAAATGCGGGATGTATTTTCTCCATATTAATTAAGAAGTGGAATAAAAATGTACATTTTCGCTTATGTCGTTTAGAAAAACACTGCCGTAATTTTTAACATCAAACTTTAATATCAAACTTTACGATCTACGTCTTAATTAACATAGAGAAAATACATCCCGATTCGTATGTTTAAAGAGTGGACGATTCCCACAAATCGGTCCATCCCTCAGTTTGCGATTCTTTGCAGCGATTCTGTGTCTGCATTTGCAACCCTCGGCCCACCGTACTTTTCCCCTAAAAAATGTGTAATGTTTGCCCGCACAAAATAGGAAAACAAAATTGAAGAGACAACAAAATCCAGGAACTTCTTCGCTGCGTCTGACCAAAATACAAACCACTTATATAACCCCTGCCTTCCTTTTTGCATCATTTCCCCGCCTCCTGCGCCGCTCCACCCGGGCGCCACCCCTCCCATTAACAGAACCACACTTCCTCAGCAGGTGGCAACGCATCCGACACAGACACGATCTCCTGCCTGCGTTTGTGTGTGTGTGTGTGTGTGAGAGAGGGCAAGAGTTCATGTGAGAAGACGATCACGTGAAGGCGGTGATGAGTACTACTGTAAATAACAGTGGGGGTGGGTGATGGGGGGGGGGTGATTGCGTGCACAAAGAAGAGACGGTACACGACAAGGGAGAAAGATATCGATAGAAGAAGAGATTCAAGAAGCATTTAATTGCTAATTAATGGGATAATGTTTGGGCTGCAACAAACTGTAAAGCCTTATGGGACCTCCGCAGAGGCTCCTTATGGCGCTGCCTTTAAACTGCCTTTGGAACACTAATTAATTCGCATCCTGCTGCTAATTAATTTTGCTACCGCTAATTAAACTGAAAGGCACCTTCTTTTCACCCAGTCCTCTGTCCCTCGGCTCCACGCTTCTTTGCAGGTTTTTTGTTTTTTTTTCTTCCCATCTTTGTGTTTCGGTCTCCCCTGATTCGACAGCTCAGCCGGCAATCCCGAACGCTCGCTCTCTCCCCACAGTGTCTTCACGGCTGACAGCTGATGCTATTATTGTGTTATGTGCCCCCAGCTAAAAGTGAAACATCTTGCTATTTGTACCTTTAAATGGTTTCACCAACAGGGGGATTGTTAGCAGGATGTCAAATATAATCACTCTCTAAATCCCAACACCGCACTCGGCTGATAGGTTCCAACCCTGTGTGTCCCACACAAACACCGTCATGCATTTACGCAATTATGCAATCTTCATTTCTATTTTTTTTTATTTTACTTAATGATGACAAACACGGCTAATCTCTATCTTTCAGGAACAGCTGTTTCCAGATGAAAAACTGTTGGATGAGTCAGGAATCTTGCAGCAAATCGAATGTGCTTTATTTTCATGCCCTTAATTACGTTGTCAGGCGCGATGGCCGGATTTCCTCCTTTGAAATACAATCCGGGGAGTTCAACAGGGATGAGACGGAAACAACACACGCAGAGAACGAATCCCCCTGCCTCGCAAATGAACCTCGATGCTCAGCTGATGATAAGCTACCGACTTATGGGTCCGATGACAGATGCACTGGGACGCTGCGGGATTCTGGCCTCGCTCCGATGAGCGCGGTATTAGTTTCACTCCCCTCATGCCCACGCTGCCCCTGCGACCCCTCGCCATGAGCCTTGTCACACAGTCCGCACGCCAACCTGACCGAGGCCGCATATGTCTGGAGGATGTGCGTGACAGGACCGTCTCACACTGAACTTGTATGAACTCACACGTAAAGTGCATATGCAGGGATTTTTCAGAGCCACACACCATAACATGGATCACATAATAACCAATTAGGGGTTGGAATCAATTATGAGGAATAAATCCACCCCATTATATCTGCAATTTAGCCCACTGATTGATACATAATGAGCAGGCGTCCAGATTTATGCATAGCTAAACATTCCCAGTAGCCTCGGGGATACAGTATATCCTTAACGTGTGTTAATGTATTCTCACACACAGACATAAACCGGCCGCTGCTATCACAGGTTAAACAAAGACACGCAGACATAGACTTGTGGGCTTTACAGTAACAAAAATGTAAATATAATCTTCTCAAAGAGACGCGAGAGGCAGTTAAAGTCCAATAAATGTGAATCTTTCGTGCGCTCTGAACTTCAGACGTGCTTCATGATAACCGAGCTCCATTCTTTGTTTCACATTACGCCGCTTTATATTTATGCTCCACTGTATTAATTTGACAGCTCCAGTCACTCATGTCAAGGTCACAGTCATCTGCCGCCATGATTGGTGGCCACGGGAAGGCATGTCTTATTTCATGAGGCCGACACCAGCGGGAGAGAGGGAGAGAGGCGAGCGCCGGAAAAAGACAGCAGAGTGACACGTCGCTTCATAAAACGTGATGCATTGTTGTCGATTAGATCGTGGCGAGTGGGGAATTATGGATTGTGATTGGATGGAGGGTTTGGATCAGTGTTCAGCTGTAATCAAACACAGACGCCGCCGAATGTTTGTTTGCTCCTCCGACAGATCGCTCCCTCATTAATTTGTAGGTAAAAAAAGAGGAAAAAAAAAAGCTTGGAGCAATTAAGCTTTATTTGTGTAACCACCAGCTGCGACCGAAAATAGGATAAACAGCTTTGCTGCAAGAGGCATGCAAATGCAAACATACCAGCGTCATATTTGTGTTTTCAGAGGGATTTGAAAGTCCAAATGAACTATACCAGGAGGACTGAGAGAACAGCCTCATTCAGACCTTGTTTAAAAAATCCATCCTGCTTTGTCAGAGATGATCAGTCCAAACCATCAGAGCGATGTGGGCTGCTCCTTAAACTACCAAGGAGTCGGACAATTGTGACCGTTGTAGTCCTCGAGATTGGTTTTAAGGGCCGTCCACACCAAGAACTATAACTATAAAGATAACTTTAACAATAGCGATGGCAGCATCCACACTTACGGTTACGCCAAGCACGTCCTGCGCGCGACTCCCGCAATCTCCGTTAGCAAAACACCATTTATTCCAAGGGAGAGACGATCGCGTTCCAGATGTCCCTCCTCTTGGTCGCATCTTTATAAAGTTGACTATTTCTATCAAAGAGGGGTTGATACTTTTGAACCTTACAGATGAGCTTCTCGCCATGTTGAATGAGTTTTGTCTCGGACTAGAAGCCCCCCCCACAACAACCAACAGCTTTCAATTATTGGTGGATTGAATATTTCCCCAAGTTGCAGCCTCTGCCTTCTTATCAAAAGTGTTCATCTGATTTCAGTCAACTTATATAGAAGTTAAAAAAAAGCCTCAAATGCTTGAAATGAGTGGAAATAGCTGCCTATGCATCAAGCAACATGGACTCGGGTCCCTCAAGTCAAGAGAAAGACCTATTTTCGAGAAAATAAACCAAAAAATACCTTGCATCGTGCTGCTTATATAAGTATTTTTGTTGCTGTCACATTTATTCAATATAAAAACAATAGTCTTCCTCCTCCACTGTGATAATCTTTCTTTGATGTATGCCGTCTTATCTTGATGTCGACCGTCAGATGCCGCGGTCGTGGTTTGTGTGGTCTTGAATACAACAACTGCAGCATTCACAGCAGTGTTGATCACTTGGTCCCCATGATTTGAGGCACATCCACTGCTTTTATAACTGTGGTTTTAAATTAAGCAAATTAGACATCATTACGTAACGTGCACATCAGAGATTATGTCTTCCATATATTCCAACCCATATGACTCATAATCGTCTACTTAAATTTTTTTTGGGGGGGGGGGTTAAATGGTATGTTTCCAAAAGGGTTTCAGTACAAATGAAACAGAATAGACCATCTCCATCCGTCTGTGTTGTTCAGTCATGCAGCGATTCCAAACACACACAGTTATTAGAGTGTTCCTGCGCTGCTCTTCTGCTGCAGGAATGTATCGCAGTGCTTCCTCGGACCTGCATTGCATATTCCTCCATTAAGGCTGATAACATCCGTGATTTGTGATGATGATGATGACGACGATGAGGAGGAGGATAAAGGATTATGCTGCAGTCCTCTCAGGCTATAAATGTGATTATATTACTAACTACCAAGATAATGAAAGTCATACAGTATTGATTACTGCTGAGATAAACCTTTCTCTCTCACTCTCTCTCTCTGAATAAGCAGGCAGAGGGAGAGTGTGTGAGCCTGCATGTGTTTCAGTCTGCGAAGAGGGTCATTACAGACGTTACGATGGTATTTTAAGGGTCATTAATGGCGACATGACTCAACGGGTTAACTTGATGCAAAGTCTGCTTTTGTGTGTGTGTTTAAGTGTGTGTGTGAGTGGGTCTGTGTTAATGGGTTCACAGCAGACAATAGGGAAATAGATTTCCTGGGAGTGATCGTAAAGTCAGACATATCCACAAACATTAGCAGCCCTCATAATGAAGTGACGCCATTTGGAAATCAAAAAAAAAAAGTTTGCTGCGTTTCTGACTTTTCTGTTTTGTTTGGTTGAACCACACATCACTGGAGATACTGAAATTGCTAACCTTGTGCTCAAATAATAAACAATATTTTTCTAAAGAGAAGTTTATAGAAGGTCAAGTCTTATTTGTCAGTAACTCCTCCAAACAGATAAATAGACAATTTGGTGCCCAAGGAGGTAAAAGGATCTCACAACGTCGAAAAATTGTATGTAAATAAACATTTTTTAAAAAGACAGACACAATGGGCACAAATGTATTATGTGGAGCTCTGTTAAATGTATTACCACATCAATCATAACAGCCCATTTATCATGTGGCCCATTTCTGACACTAAACTATTACAGAGACTGTAACCATAATAACACGCAGGTTTGCATGATTAAATGTATAAGATTCATATGAAATAATCATTGTAGAGATGTTATCTAATCTAAGTATTACCAATTCATATCAACATATCTTCTCAAATGACAGATCATTAACTGTTAATTTCATATTAAAATTATTTAAATGATGAGGCAGACTGAATCATTTCAGTATGTAATTTGTCTTTAATAATATTTCTGTAGTAATCTTTGTGTAGTAATATTAACAGTTCAATATAATCCACAAATTATATTTTAATGGCGAGCAAGTACTTTTATTTCAACATTCATGACACACAATACACTGCCATCATTCAAATGCTGGACTTTAAAGAGAGTCTGCCAATAAAAATGTGTGCTTTAGGGTTGTTTTATTCACTCTCCTCATGTTAAAAGAGGATTTAATCCTTAAGGGAGACCTCAATAGTAATAACACAAAACATTCTAAATAGCTTACCCACTAGAAATGTTACTTAATGCAAACCCCACAAGAGCCCCCAGCTTTAAAAAAAGAACAGTTTTGGGAGGAAAATGCACTTCTTCGCTTTCTGCCCCAGAGTTAGATGAAAGCAACAACACCACTCATCCATGTGTTTTTGTGGAATATGAAGCCTGAGCCCCTAATTGAGTGTTGGAATAAAAACTGGAAACAAAACAAAACCAAAAAAACAACAACAACAAGAGGAAACAGCTAACATCTTAAGGTAACAACTCTCTAATTCTTAGCTAGAAGCATTGCCAAGCTGGGAAATCAATATTTCATAAAAGAGGAAAACCACATCCACTGCAGTGTCACCATGCTCAATCCTGCTGGTTCAAAACACACACACACACACACACAGTTTGCATGGAATACTGAATCAAATAAGAATGCACAAGTGTTCTAGTTGAAACTCTGGTACATAACTTTACTAGAGTTATTTTTAAAAAGCCAATTTTTTCTCTGATTAGTGGCAAATACCAAATACAGGATTCCTCCTCGGAATGAAAGAACAAAGGTTTAATAAAGTGCTGCAGTCACAGGTGAGAGAGGATTTGCGGGGCAGCAGGCAGGATGAGTTTGCAGGCTGCAAGCGAGAGGGGAGGTGGAAACCAGGCATGAAGGTGATCCTGAGCACAGCGATCTGAGAGGGAAGTTAATGCAACGGCAAAGACATGAGGTGAAGCTTTAAATTAACTGTTAGGAGGCTGAAAGAGGCAGTGGCTGCCAAGCTGCAGCACGAGGAGAACCACAACCTGACATCACAAAATGAATTCATTTTGATTTAATTTAGCTTAATCTAATTTAATTTAATTACTTTTTACATGTATTTTTCAATAATTCAATTTTAATATTTTTTTTTCATTTATTTTATCAAATAATTCAATTCAATTTTTTTTTCATTTATGCTTTTTTATTGTTTGTCTTACTCCTAACCATTGAATTAAGGTCCAACAGGGAGTTGCTATCTCCATCTGAATGCCATATTGTGTGAGTGTGAGAAGATGCCACCTCCTGTTAGAGATGTGACGGGAAGATTTCACAGTTTAATTTGTTTGAAGATGTAACAGCCTTCTCCCTCTGACACTGATGGATTTTCTTGTGTGCGCTGCAAATTAAACCACATTTTTATGTTTCTCTCCTAACTGGAACAGGAGAACTCTCACGACACACAAAAGAGGAATCCTTTGATTTGGATTATTTGTGACTGGTGCAAATAGATCGTCTGATGAACCAATTTCAACAATTTGAAAGATATAATGGGGTCAAAGCGGTGGGCTTTGTGGAAGAGGCAAAAACATCTCTGCGAAACGTCACTGCTTCTTGCTTAGGTGAGCTCGGGATTATAACAAGTTTTGAATATGCAAATGAAAAGGCAAAAGGAGAGTACAACCTGTAAGAATTTTATTTTGCTCAAGGCAGCTTTAAAAAGCCTCCTCCTTTCAAGGCTTTACTATCTGAGTGCAGCAAAAAATAGAGGGGGGAGAAAAAAGGCTGCAGATTGTTGTCAACATCGGGGATTTAGTGGGACCACAAAATCTTTGGTGGTTTCAATAAATCTCTGATGCTCACAATGGGCTCGCCACCTCGCACTTATCTGCGGGAGTAGCTCGGGTAAATGTGACTTTAAAGCCAATTAAAAAAAAAAAATCATCTCCGGTTGACTCATTGAATTCGTTGGACCGGAGGAGAAATCTTTTTTTTTTTTTTTCAGCTCTACCTTGGAGGCAAGTGGTACAACGAGTCTTTATCATTTCACAACAATGAGAAACAGACATGTCTCGGCTTCCTCTGCCGGCTGCTTAATTACCTCTGGAGAGGAGGATATGTTTTCACCCACGTCTGTTTTAGTTTGTCTGCCTGTTACGGGGATTTTGCAAAAAAAAAAACTAGTGGGCTTGTTTTTACTGAACTCGGCAAAGTAAAGTAGGATGGGCCAAGAGGGAGCCTGCTAAATGAGGGAGAATATCCATTTAACACTGCAGAAAAAGAGTGTATATGTGTGTGTGATATTTGGCAAAAACTAAATTTCACAAAACATGAGCTGTGAGAGAAAAGTATGAAGCTAAAGATGGAAAGTGTTTGACACAACGTCAAGGTTCAAGCGTCCAAGCATTCCGTTCTGGTTACACGTTCATGTATCTGCTGTTACTTCCAAAACAGAGTATTTCAACACCAAAATCATTGTATTTTCTCTACCTGTAAAACACTCAAACACCGGATGACGCATCCTGCTCTCGCGGATGGGTTCACTAATTCAACGTCCAATTAAAAAGATTTCTATTCTCCTCCTCGTAACAGACGGTTAAGCTCCGGCAAGCTGTAGTGATGAGTTAGCGAGTAGCTGTGAGTCACTGTGCGTCTCTAGCTGTCCACACCCAAAATTATATAAAAGCAAAGGCATTCGACGAGTCACGCACTACTGTTGTAGTACTTGAGATTGGTTTTCGTCTTGGTTTCAACACCGGTTGTCGAAGGTCTTGGTTTTGTCTTGGAGTCTTGGGCATTTTTACCCGGTTTCAACCACCACTCCCGGGCTTTTAGACCGAGCCTTGCTTTGGAGAACAACCAATAGCTTCCAATCATTGGTAGATTGATTGTTTCCTCCAAGTTGCAGACCAAAACTCCTGAAATGAGTCAAAACAGCTGCCTATGCACCTATGTAATCTGTCTCGGTCTTGTCTCAGTCTTGACCTTCAGATGTCTTGCTCTTGTCTTGGTCTCAAACTAATGTTTTGTCAGGTCTTATTGGTGCCCTGTGGTCTTCGTACGGTCTTGGTCTGGGTTTGTGTGGTTTGGACTGCAAGACCGTCACACACACTGAGATGCATCAGGTCTATCGCGTTTGTAGCCTGGTGAGAAAGGCCAATGGGGAGGGGCCGCTCATTCATTCTATCGGCTGTTTGTCAGTTGTTATCCTCAAAAAGTCCCACCCAAGTGTTTTGCTTTTAACCAGAAACATGTAAAGTTCCAGCATCAACTCACATTCTGAATTTCAATGTGGCAAATCAAAGCAGATAGGCAAAACGAACTAGCTGAAAATACAAGCGACTGAAGTGGCTGCTGAGTCGAGACTCGCCAATGGGGACGTCCAAACCACTGGCACTTCCATAAACCTCCTTGACTTGACTTTCCTCTTTAAGAAGTTTCAAGAGCAAAATTAAAGAGGAGACTCTGACTTTGATGCTGCCATCTCAGCATGAACATTTTAGATTAGATCAGGAAAAAAATATTCTCTCTGAGGCAATTCCCTTTCCAATTTATGTCCTATATTTACACACCATAAAATATATGGGATTCCCAGTTTACGGCCCCACGTGAAAGCAAACACTCCCACACACCATTTTGGGTCGGTCGTGGCAATCGTCCGCGGGAGTCGTGTTTCTCTGAGTGTGATCCGATGGTAAATATAAAGTCAGATAAACAGCTTCAGGGGGGAGAAGCACCGTGAGATGCATAGTTATGTCATCAGCAGTACTGGACCAAATGTGAGTCATCCACAAGTTTCGGAGCCTCGCTGTTGAAAACATCAGCTCCAAACTAGGCTAATCCACTGAAATCCACTAATTCAAAGTGCGTGCGCGCTCAGGCACTCGCACATGCTTAAATCAGTCTCTGCGCCGATCATCTTCAATGAGCGAGAGATGAATTATGGAGCGCTACATGTGCGAGTGAGGGATCCTATGTCATATCAAACATGCTAATATAAGGGTTTCACACCTATTTCCTGGGTGCGTGCATGCGAGCGCGCACACCGAGCCGCAGCACATTCTTCCCCCAGGATTTTGCAAATCCGCTTTGTGTCACCAAACTTTAGCAGAGCCCGAGCCAGCGAGCGCCTTCCGCATCAACAGGGTCCCCTTACCGCAACTCAATCCCGCTCCCCCTTTCTCTCCCTGCCGCCTCGGTGCTGCGTTTCTCCCTTCCCAGCGTGTCTTGACATCTGCGCTCCCTCCTCTTCTTTCTGCTCCCCCCTTCTCCTCAGCCTCCACCGCCGCCCCCGCCCCCCCCGACTTGTTGTTCCTCCCGTATCAGCCGAACCACCTTTGTTTGACCCCCACTCTCTTGTCGCTCAAACTCTCTCGTCCCACTTTTTAGGGGAACAAGTGAGGACAGATCCCATCTCAGAGCGGCTGATTGAGTTACGCGCCTCGTCCCCGCTCGCACACCCGCTCGGCTGCGTGCCTCAGACGGCTTTGCGGGAGACCGATTGGGATGAAACAGAGACAGGCAGCTAATAAAGACACGGACCTCCCGGAATGAAGCAGTCGGATAATCCTCTATTGACGACTTCTCGCTGACAGCGTGACTAGTTAGTTAGCCTGGTGGCTCCGTGGAGGTTTGTGCCGTGGCGATGACGGTGACTCATCGCGATTACTGACTGATTTCATCCATCCATTACGTCCAACCGGGACGCGCGTGGACGGGGACGCGTGCACGCAAGCGCTTCCGGCCGCTCTCGGAGACGACAGCTACGATGACTGTAACCCAACCTGAATGTCTTTGAGCTGCGACAGAAGGCCGCCTCGTCGTGCGGAGAACATACTGTATCAAAGATCAGCTTCTGCTTCAAGCCACGACGTTATCAACAATCATTGGCTGCATTTCCACGAATTCAACATTTTTAGTGAATTTTTGGACCTTTGGCATTGTTTTTGAGCGAATAAAAAAGTACACAAGGCATAGATTTGTCAGCAGTTGGTGGAATAAGCTGCAGTAGCTATAAGAATAAAAATACTGAAACAATGTTAATCACCTTTGATTTCTGACCAAAAAAAAGCTAAAATCTTTCAGTTTCAGTTTACTGTCAGTGAGTATCGGCCAAGACAAATCCACTCACGGACGTAGATTATGGAAACCTATGGGAAGATGACGATAACAACATAATAACAGAGTGGCCAGCCTCAATGGAGCTCTCTGCTCCTCTATGGACGAACTGTCCTTGACCAAAACACTGAACTCCCTTTTCCATCAGTCTATGAAGGGATGAATGTATTCTCCGGGATTGAGACAGTTTTTCCAATAGAGGTTTGTCAGTCCATTTTGTTGTTAATTACTTCCATCTGATGAAAGTAATTAACAGAGAAATCCTGTTGGACATTAACAAGCCAAATGGGATTTTGGACACCTGGGTGAAAAGTCTACAAAAGTCTAGTCATATTTAGGCAATAATAATGAAATACATTTGCAGTTGTTATCGATCTGCCTATTGACGGGTTTTTTATTAGTGCAGTAAAACAGAGAGGGATGTCAAATAGCATTACGTAGGAAGCTAAGCTAAGCTAAGCTTTGGGTTTCATGTATAAAGTGTGTCTAACAAATCCATTTGTGCAAATTAAACAGTCCAATTATAAACAGGAAGAAATACAACAGGAAATTCAATACATCCAATAGATTTTCTTCCTTCTGTGTCAAACTGACCCACATTGTCTTACAGCGAGGTTAGAGGAAGGCTCCCCTTTCACGGCGGACCTTTTTCTTTTTCCGTCTGATACGAGGAGCAGACAATGTGAGCTCTTTGTGTACTTTTCCTTTTATCGAGGAGGGAAAGCTGAGAGTGTTACAGACAAAGAAGGATCGTTGCCCCCCAAAAAAAGAAGAAAAAATGTACCGCAACCGGGAATAAGACCCAGCTGGCCCTCACAGGGTGTTGGGAGGGGGCCTGGGGTTTTTCATCCATAAAGAAAAATTGAATTTAAAGAGAGCTGAAATGATGAGAGCCGAGGAACCCGCGGTGACACTCTTTCACTAACTTTTTAATTTTTTATCTCCAAACCTTGAGATAAGAGGAACATGTACTGGGTTGAATTGCACACCGACAGACATTGTTAGCTTATCCTCTTTCAGGATGTTTTTATCATTCAAAAAGTCCAATTTTCAGTGGTTCAAGAGTAGTACTTTCATATTAAGTTGAGTCTACTTCCTGTTTTACAGATAGAAAGACATTAATCACGCTGGTGATGCATTACTTATACACTCCTTATAGTATCCATTACATTGCTTTTGCAAGAGAGTCACCTGTCTCATCACATTGCCTCTGCAGAAATTGGCAGCATTTTGTCTCCTGTGAACAAGCCGATTGTCTGTCAATCTTCTCTCTTCCTGTTGAGATCGGTTTACACTCATCTTCAGCATCGCTCGGGATCTTTCTTTGTGCCCCAACATTTGTCCATATATTTGATGTTCACAGTGGGGGAGAGCTGTTCCCTCCCCTGCACCGCCCGTCTTCTACTGTGGCATCGTTGACCTTTTCATAAATTTTTGATTAATAACTGTAACGTGAGAGGAAGAGTGATCTGATCAGTGATGTGTTTGCAATGTGTTTGCCACTCATTTCTTAAAGGGGATGTGCGATATTTTTTAAACATTAATACTGCATCAAACCACTATTAGCTATAGGATTGTGACTCTCACCTCCTCTGTCTCTCACCTCATTTACACAATATTATCATTATTTATGTTTATTTTAGCATTATGTATTCTTAACATGATATTGACACCTCATATTTCAATACCACGATTATCGTTAACACGCTGTGTAACTCGGCGCTTGGCAGCAGAGACTGTGTGAAGTCTGTTCCAACCAAGAAAACACGTTCCATCACCATACAAAGTTCTTATACAGAGAGACCAAAGCCGAGAGTCGACATTAGTTTGGCACTGAGAATTCTACAAGCGGCTAAAGCCAAAGTGAAACCTTGAGTAAATGGAAAGGTCCTCCCTTTGTTTTGGTCTGAAATGCTGGTGCTGACGGTGCCCTCTAGGGATAAAATATCGTATATATAGAATTTACTCTGTTCAGTTGCACTGTGTGTGTTTCCAAATCAATGGCATGTGTATGACCTCTGTAGTCAAGGACGAGATAGTGGGGGGGGGGTTGTTTTAGCTCCTCCTAAAACAAAACAAACACAGCAGAACCTGAAAATGCCTCTTTTATCACACAGTCCCATAATCAGATGTTTCTTCTGGACGTCTTTATTTGCTCATGCGTTGATCCCATCACTGTCGCATTTCCCCCCCGCCCCCTCTACAGAGACACCCCCCCCCCCCCCAGACCCTGTATCCTCCCACGGCCTTGTTCGAGTCGCCATCCCAAACACCGTCCCTTTTTTCCTCCCGCTCATATCAGCCCCGAACTAATCTGCGCTGAGTGACAGTGGGAGAGCGCGGGAATGATGAGCAACTATAGCGAGTGACACACAGCGAGAGAAAGCCTCGGCTCCCGCGAGCGGAAAACAGAGCCGGAGTGACAGGCGTGGCGTGACGTGGCTCGCTGCTCTGGAATTTAAGAGACAGTTTGATGAGGGGATGGGAAGATGAGGTGAGAAACGGAGAC
>CAESWR010000688.1:70658-83974 GCA_903171835.1 Mullus surmuletus | reverse complement strand
AAACTTGTGGCATGTGTAATATCCATCCACACACACTCCTTCCCTCACTCTCTAGTTTCTCGCTTTCCTTTACACTATTTTTTACTCTCCCTGGTCTGAATCCCCCTCCTCTCGCTCTTATTCGTGGAACAGAAAGCTCATTAAGACACTTTGACATGTCAGTCACTTTTTGTCCCCCTTCTCTGCGGCCCCCCCAAGTCATCCCAAGCAATCTCTTTCCCTCCATATCTCCTCTCTTCTTCCCTCACCCTTCATCCTTTATTGCGTTTCTTTGGCTGCATCAAAGGTCTATTCAGTAATATTTCATAGAGAAACTAATATGCATAGCCCGTGCCCTTTCTTCCTGTCTGAATGCATACATAAATAATTAAATCACTGCTTGACGCTTTCTTTCACAGAGCCTGGCAATGATTGGAAGGTGTGTGTGTGTGTGTGTGTGTCCATATGTCAAATCAGGTGCATTTGTGTGCGTCGGTTGACACTGACCTTGACTCTATGTGTCCCTTTTTAAAGGGATACTCAGATTTTTTTACATGAAGTTGTATGAGATCCTCACCATCAGTGTCTTTCACCAGCAGTGACTTTTCCCCCACTGCGTCCCGTGAGCGGAGTTCTGGCCCGGTGTCGCTTTTGGTGTTGCAGAAAGTAGTTCCGTCTAGTTGCTGGGGTTACATGGATAAAGCTTTTTGCTCCAAAACACAACATGCGTGATCCAGTTGCATCTCGAATTCTTTGCCGTGAAAAAGTCCGACCTCGCAATCACCCGGTACTATTTTCCCTCTGTTCGTATCACTGCGCACACCTTTCCATCAGCTGCAGGAAGGAGGTGGAAGGAGGCCGCTGTGACAGGAGAGAAGGCGCGTCTCCTTCCAAGCACGTAAACACCATGAAACAGCTGATGATGGTGCGCCCAGCGATACAAACGGAGGGAAAACAGTGCCGGGTGACTGCGAGGTGGGACTTTTTCACGGTATAGAATTCGTGATGCAAATGGATTACTCCTTTGGACAGATTTTGTTTTTTGGAGCAAAACGCTTTATCCGTGTGACCCCAGCAACCAGACGGAACTACTTTCTGCAACACCGAAACCAGGCCGGAACTCACGGGACACAGTGGGAGAAAAGTCACTGCTGATGAACGACACTGATGGTGAGGATCTCATACAACTTCATGCCCAAAAATCAGAACTAACCCTTTAAGTCCTCATTTACAAGTAGCTCGACAGACTGATTATCATGCTCAAAAATGATGCTAATAGAATTCATTTTTGGTTTGTTTTTATCAACTGCTGTTTGTTAAGAGTGGAGAGAAGCTACATTTTGTGGCGCCTGTAACAATATTGGTGATTCCCAACGTGCCGGCAATGAAACCAAGGGTGAAACTATTTTTACAGGCCCTTGGACGGCTTTTAAATCAATAAAAAGAGACGTGGGCCCTGCGGTGTCGAGGAACATGTGAGGAATTAGATTTAATGGCCAATATGTATCAATTCATTTTTTTGTTCACCTCTTTTATGGGTACAACATTAGCCTCGGGTCATGACTTAAATTGGTTTATGGATGAGGAGAAATAGGCTTTTAATCTCTCACGCCGGGGCCCCGACACCGGTCGTAATTTAGACGCGGCAGCAAAAGATCATGGAACAATGAAGAGATGCAAATCACGATTGCCTTCTAAGTGCTTGAAGTTGGAGATGAATGAAAACGATCGCTTTGTTAAGGGAAGATACATTACAATTTGTATATCTGGAAATGGAGGGAATGGAGAAGATGAGAGGGAAAGCCCTTCAAAGCGTGTATCTGTTATACATGTTTAAGAAATATTCAGAGTCAGATGTATACTATATTACTCACTTTGCTTGAGTTCAACTTTCTTTTTTTCTCTCAACATCACATAGATGCTACACCTGAAAGATCTTACCCCATTAACCATGACCCAATTAACCCACACATCCTGGACATTTGGGACATATTACAAATATTACAAATTGGGACGAATTTAACATAGAGGTGAGCGACTAAAGTGCCCCAGTATGCTCTAAAACAGGGGTCGCCGACGAGGTGCCCACGGACACCAGGTGGCCCCCGAAGACCACATGAGGTGCCCGCAGGCCTGTTCTAAAATGTTATTTTATTCTGTTGCTATTGTTTTTTAATCACTCTTGCAATTATATTGATTTGAAAATGACAATATCTAAAACACATGTTTATACATGTAGTTTAGATACATTTCGGTAAATTCTGACCTATTCTAGTTCAAAGGTCAAAGCAAATTTGTCATTTCAGAAGAGTGTATCACACTGGTAGCCCTCCATAAGAGTCAAGACACATGAAGTAGCTCTCAGTGTCAAAAACGTTGGTGACCCCGGCTCTAAAATATGAGAATAAAACACATAAAACTGATGTGATTACAAATTAGAGTGCAAAGACGTATCTTATTCATTAATATTCCTCATATTAATATTTGTATTAGGCATTGATGCTACAACTTTTAACGAAAGTAATCACTGTAACACAGGGCAAATTGCACCGATGAGATGGCTAGATAGTTGACTAATTAAACCTGCGAGTGTGTGAATGTGTGTGTGTATTCAGCCCAAGATCTCATTGTTATAGTAGCATCAATCTAACAATGTTTGGAAGTGATTAGTTGTTGTCCAAAGCAAGGCACAGTCTATAATTCTGGTACCGCAGTAAAAATACCTTTGAGTCGAGACAAGACCAAGACCTTCAGAAAGTATTCTTTAATCTCGAGCGCTACAACACATGAAATGAAGCGAAGTACTCAACTCTAGCTTTGCTGTTGCCAACTTTTGTCGGGATTAAGAAAAAAGAAAGACCACATGAACTTCTTATAGACCCCTGGAGAATCCCAATAAATAATTCACTGGCGATCTCTTGAAGCTTTTTAAGCCCGTGTTAAACCAACGGTGTTACCCGTGTTTTGCATACCTTCTCATCTCGCAGCGAGCGGGCGTCTGCTCAGGTCGGCGGCCGAGGGGCGGGACGGTCCTGAAATCACTGCAGCTTCTCTGAAGAGCGGCTCCAGTGCCTTCGAGTGATTACTGCGTGAGCGCCGTGCGTGACTCTAATGGTCTGACCCTCTTGTAGCGAAACCTTTGAGTTCAGTTTCAGAGATTTGCGAGCGTAAAGCGAAGCCGCGGGCTCAGCGTGGCCTCTGTGATGAAAGGACATGTTCAACATTCAGATTACTTCAATAATTCACGGCTTTTTCTCCGAGCACGGAGGGAGTTGGCGCACCTGTGTGCCGCCGCCGCGACACACACATATGTGCTTGCGCAAACAAAGGCGCACACGTGTACAGGTACGCCAGATTGGTGATCATTAATTCATTACTGCAGCGGGAAGAGAGAAAATAAGAACATAAATACCTCTGGCACTTCACATGGTGTGAAAAGGGGAAAATGCCGCGCGCAAAGGTAACATGTTAACGAAACTCTATGTTCTGACCACGACTGATGGATTTTCAACAAAGCAGAGAGGAAGTCTCGTACCGAAGAGCAGTGAAGTTCTACCATAGACTTTTAATGTTGGCAAGTGTTACTTCTTTGATGAAAGGAGCATTTTTGCTCCAGAAAAGTTTGATTAATGTTCATTTTAGAGGCGCTCCTCGCTGTGAAGAAGTCAGACCATCAACTTTCAACCACATCGTTTTTGAATGAGATAAAACATCAACTGTCTTTCAACTTGATTTTTTCATGGTCGTAATCATGAGGAGGATCCGTGTTGCAGGGTCGCATGTTTGACCACTCTGGATTCCTCCACTGCTTTGAACTTTGCTTGAGATATACAATGGCCTGGAAGACTGAGAATATCCACAGATAGCTTCAAATTTTGTTCTAAAATTAGTCAATTAAAAAAGAAGAAGAAGTCGGCCTAATAGTTTATCTCGTGGCAAAGAAGAAAATTACACATTTCAAAATGCTCATTGAGAAATACCAGTGCCCCAGCCACAACCCTTCCACCCTCCAGTCCAGTCCCCTCCCATAAGACCACCACTTTCCCCACTTTGATCTCCTACCTTTCCTAAGAACCATGACCTCGCTTATTTGATCTCCAGTGAGTCCCTCCAAGAGTCACACCCTTGGAACCAAGATAAATCTCAGCTTACCTCTGGCTGACTGATCCTCCCTCTCCATTGGTTCATAATGCAACCAGTGTTCCATTTTACCAGTGAAAATCTGTATCTTTTGTTCTACCTGTCTGGAAAAAGTAAACGTCCAAAAACACAGAATCGCCAAAAGACAGAACGAATTTATTTGTATCACTGATGGTTATTCTCTGCATACACGCACATAAACAAGCCTGAATGTCGAAAATGTCATCACTACTCGCTTCAATGGAAGAAAAATTGCAAAAGTGTAATTGGTGATTTAATTGCTGATGGTTTAAAACCTTTTAAATCCTCTGTAAACCCAAACAACCTCCACTTGACCTCCACCACGCGCACACTGTATGGGAAACAAGTGTTGTGAAATACTTCCTGAAAAATTAACTTGGGTAAATTAGGTTAGTTTACGAGAACCGTGTTGATTCCTGTTGCGTAATGAGGGTTTCTTCACCTCTCCAAATTTCTGCAGCTGTTGGAGGGAGCTGGAGATGATTATGTAACGCGCTCACACACATGCACACAAACTGTGCTGAGGCTGCGCACACACACACACACACACATAGAGGCAGCAGTGAGAACCCCAGAGAAAGATATGATTGCTCAGACACGTCGAGATTCGGAAAAAGATGGAGAGGAAATTGCGCACACTCTCGAAACATCAATAAACGTTGGAGGGTTCGCAGATGAGTTTTAGATGACTGTGCAGCACAATTACCTCCTTTGAATAATTGAATCCTTAGAAGTTAAGCGGCGATGGCCAGGGGTTGGCTTTGTTGTTCCTTGAAGAACAATTAGGGAGGAAAAAACGGGGGGAGGGGGGAGGATAGAGAATGAGTCATGATGACTTTGAGGGAGACCAGGGGGACTTCAGAGGCCCGTCAGAGTTAAAGCACCTCTTTGTAGATAATGAAAAAGAAATAATGGAATAGATTCCGTGCGCTGCAACACTCGCACTGCACAGTGTCACTGTGTGTGTATGTGTATTTGTGTGCGAGAATTAACAAGTGTAAGATAGCGGACAAAAAGGTTGCAGTTAATATTGTCCTCCATTTGGCCGTTGCTGCAATTACTTTTTAATTGAATTTTACTCAAAAGATTAACCAGGCAAGAAAAAAGAAGCAGGTTAAGGAACAAAAAGAAAAAATGTAAAGAGTTATTTTGAAGATGTGCTCAAAAGAAATTGGATTAAAGTGAAAATACTGGTGTTTATTTTTCTGCCTCCATAATGAGATTTATTATGCACGTAAGTCTAACAAATAAAAGAAGGTTCTGAACTGTCCAAATAGATGACAAATTAATTCTGAAATGTTCTCAAGCGACATCACTTCTGGCAATTTATAATTTATCCCACTTTGTGTACTTTGCGCAGACTGGAGCTACAAAAGTCTTGATACATTTTTAGGTGGTCTCATTCTAATTGGTTGTGATTACCTAATCTACATCTCTCATCATAATCATCTATCTTTAATGAGAAAAAAAAGGAAGACAAAAATTTAAGAAAGACAATGACCTGCTCGGGTTTGTGCTTCATTATTAAAGAGCATTTAATGGACTGATAAAATCAAAGTCTGCTCATTAACGTGGCAGCACTGATTGTTTGTAGGAGTCTCTTAAAGGGGCATTCATCCAGATCAGCCATTGAGAAAACGGCAGCAGCGCGGTAATTACTCTTTAAACATATCACCGCTTTTACCCCACTCCCACCCTGAGCTCCACACGCTCCCAAATTGCCTGCACCGATGTTCATCTTCACTCCAAAGTGTCATTGGTTGGAGGATGTGACCTCTGTGTTTATTTCCAATGGAGCGTGTTTGCACTGGTGGATGTATGGTGGGCCGTCGCATTATGTAAAGTGCTGAGTACGGGCGGCCAAAGTTCAATGCTTTCAATGCGTGAGCTAAAGGCAGAAAATAATAGTGTTATCCTGGGATAAGCCCTCGTTTACCCTGCGAATGGTGTGTGTATATGTGTGTGTATATGTGTGTGAGTGTGTGTGGGGTGACTGACTTTGTGGTTGGAATCAGTGTACTGAAATGACTCCATTTACTCCATTTAACACAGTCAAACAAGCCCGGCTAGAACGTTCAAAAAAAAAAAGAGATACATGAAGTGAGTGCAGCTACTCTTTCTAGTCATTACATCAGTGTCAGACACGGTCATCGCATCAATGCACGATCACAACAACAAAAAAAGTTATCCAGACAACTGTCTATGTGCACATGAAAGAGTTTTCGCATCAAGACGTGAAGGAAAATAAAACGCAGAAAGTGTGCAACGAATCTTTTCATATGCATCAGTGTGTGTGTGTTCACTGCAACCGCCAGCCCAAGTCCTGGTAAGAAAAAAAAAAGGACTTTTAAAAATTAAAAGGTGGATGAGTGCTCCCACACATTTTCCCTTCCCAGCTTCACGCGAGACAACAGATGGCCTGCCTTGTACTCACCGAGAGAGAGAGAACAAAAAAAAGTAAGACAAGTGAAAAAAAGAGACAGGGAATAAAAAAGGCAGAGGGAAGTGAAATTAGATGGAGACGCTGCAAAAAATGGGGAAAAGACCGTTATAGAAACAGGGAGAGAAGAATGAGAAGAAGACGACAAACATATGGAGAAAGGAAGCAAAAGGATAGAACGAGAGCCCTGTGAAGCATCTGCTTTTGTGTGTGTGTGTGTGTGTGTGTGTGTGTTGTTTACATGATTCGCAGGCACCTCAATGTTTGCACGCTTCTTCTTTTTCCTTTTTCTCCCATCACCCTGAGACAGATATTAATGAAGGGTGCCCATATGTTGAGCACATGCCACCCACCGAGAGCTTTAACATGCAAAGTATGCGTCACATGATCCAGGTTATATTCTGTAGCAGCTGCAACTTTGTTTGTTAAAAATAAATGATTAAATATCAGAAGATCCCGGGCCAACTTCCAGTCGTCTCACTGCTGCCGTCACCGCCGCCCTCGCCAGCAGTTTTGCATAACAGGTGCAATGAAACAGTTGACTAAATGTGCTGTGAAAACAAACATCTAAAACCAGAAACTGAGGCATGGAAACACTGGAGGAAAATCAGCTGTGAAACCTGTTGTCATTTCTGTCTGATGCAATCAGGAAGCTCCTACAATAACCATCTGAAGCGTGCAGAGCTTGTGCCGTGCTGTGATTTGCGTCCAGCCGGCTGTAATTATTATAAAATGATGCTGGGATCTTTATGAATTCATGTCATATCCACCTCCTTGCCAAGAACTCTATTTATTTGGATTTGGAGAGTGAATATACACGTGCATTTCCAAAAATGTGGAAAAATTAAATTGCACTGATGCAGTATTTGGTGCAAAAGTATCCCAGAAAATGAACTTTTTCAGATACGCCTCAACATGCAAAGTGAGCCAACACCCTAGCTTAGCTTAGCTTAGCTTAGCTTAGCATTCATTCAATTCACTTCAATTGTATTCATATAATGCCAGTTTATGACAATTCTAGGTACCTTAGAGCAGGTGTAGACCACGCTCTCAAATATTTGTATACCGAACAAATACCCCAAGAACAAGTACTTGGTGACCGGGGCGAGGAAAAACTCCCTTTAACAGAGGAAACCTTAGAATAGAACCATGAAGTGAGCAATAATAATAAATCACTGCATGTGACCCTGCATGTGAAACTGTCCAGCCTATAATAATCACATAATGCCATTTCACACTTTAGTATCAGTAAAAACTCAAAGTAATACGCTGCAGTATTTGATATTTTTGACTCACCAGTGCTCCTACAGTTTCTGGCTGTAACTGCACCAATGGAAACACCCCTCAAACACTGCCAATCGTTGCACAAGTTTGCAGAAAACACACAAAGACGAACCAAGATTTGCAGAAATAATTCAATAGTGTAAAGGGCAGAGCCATGCAATTTAGTGATTATGTTTATGAAGTACATGCACTCTTTCTTACACACTCGCTGGAGTGTTTGACCTCCTTGCACAATTAAAAGACGATTTTCTACAACGTGCGTCACAAAATAAACTTCCCCCTCGTGGCCTCCCTCGACCCGTCCTGCCCTTTGAGTCCTTGTTTTTTCCTTCTCCCTTACACTTACATGAGATGATGTGACATATACGCCACTTGGCTGTTCATCCAGTGTGCCCTTCAGTTCCATAAGTACACACTTGCGTCAGTGTGTGTGTGCGTGTGTGTGTGTGTGTGGGTCTGTGTGGGACTACCACAAGCCAAACTCTGCATTCCCTTTTTACGTTTTACTGCCAATGCATTAAACAACACAGGACCCTCCTGTCGTTCTTTCTCCCCCCCGCCACCCACATCACTCTCTCCTCTTTGCATGTTTTTGCCTTTGCATCTGCGTGTGTGTGTGCGTGTGTGTGTGTGTGTGTGTGTGTGACAGTCCTCATGTCAGAGTAAGGCTGGCTGAAGCCCTTGCAGCAGTCATCCCCTTTGATGTTGAGCCCTGCTGAATTAGGCCATCACCCAGCGGTGCTCTGCTGCCTGCCTGCCTGCACACACACTCACACACACACACACACAGACACACACATGCGCAGTATGCATGCAAGCGTGCAACAGACACAAACAAAAACAAATGCATGCTGGCAAAGAAAAGCATGCACATACAACATGCTCCTGCTCACACAGGAGTTGGACTTGCACACAGGCCTCACACACTTTGTCCGTGTCCATCTCACACACACACACACACACACACACACAGACACACACACATCGTGATTGCATTCAATGACTGTAAGTCCTCATTTCCTTCCCTACTTCTCTTTAATAAACATAAATTTGAATACTTATGAGAGCTTCTCCTCTGAGGCATCTATACTATGGCGCATCAAAAAAAAAGAAAAAAAAAAAGAAAAACACCCGCACACTCATGAGCACACTTTCAGCAAATGTGGGACATTCAGAGAGAATTTATTCAAAAATACGGGGAAAGATTCCCTTTCAATCTGCGCTCTCTCACTCTCACAATATGCCCGTATGAATAGGAGTGACTAAGGCAGGCGGCTTCCTGAATAACACATAAAAACAGACGAGACGGGCTGGTGACCTGACATTTCATAAAATGAACACGATGCCTTGAAATAAAAAATATATGCAAAAAGGGAGAAATACATTTTCCATCATGAAAAGGAGACACTTTCTCATTTTCTATCTCTGCCATCCTGAGTTAATATTTCACCGCAACCAAAAAATGAACTTTGCAAAAATCCCCAAACTTTAAAGCTGCATTAATCCATATTTCATTGCAGCGGCGGATAAACTGAGACTGAGCAACGTTATGAAGAGATGTTACTCGCAGCGCCCGACCACAGGAATCATTTTCATCATAGCGGCAATTTTTTGTATTCTTCATAGTTTAGAGTTGATAGAGTCGGTTCCGTCTCCCTGATCATCGCTTTGCCGCGCAGTCGGCTCCAGTCGCGTGGAGGTCTGACAGAACTGCGAGCCCCATGCACTTCCTCAGGAGGTGGGTGGGACCGCAGTGTTTAAAGGTGCAACAGGGATCGAGAAAAGGCAGTGGAGTGATTTGAAAAACAGTGGAGTGAATTTAAGTAGAAACTCAATTTCGCTCACTGTGTCACTCCATACTACTACAACTCCATTCCCTGGCCTCTAGGGGGCCCCCAAGAGCGATTAGAAAAGAATAAAAGTAATTCATATTTTTTTTACATGTGGATGTGACTGTGAATTAGCTTACAATCCATAACCACAACTAAAGGTCTTACATCTAGTTTTACAAGTGTATTCCTAACAGAATTTGAAAAAAGTTTGTATTGTAGGTGTGTAAATGATCAAAAACCAGTATTATTGGCAGTAAGAGGGCCCCAAATTCCATTTATTGCATAGGGCCCCATGGAGGCTATGGCCGGCCCCGCTATTACACACACCTGGAGAAACAACATACAAGACAACACATACAAGGATACAACAGCAGCTCAGTTTAACACTTAAAGATCATACTAAATGTAAAGAGAATGTTTTTAAAAAGACTAATAAGGTTTTTTTTTTAAAACAACAACACCTGTGAGTATAAAAAACAGAAAAAACATGAATCTAGAGTCTGTTAAATTAGAATATAAAGACAATATGCCGACACCAGAATGTTCCACACTGCCACTGCTCTGTGTGTAATGTGAATCTGTTGTTTGCTCGGCTCTTGTTTCAAATAATGAGTACATTGTTTGTTGGCGTTAGTTGTAAGTACACGCAATTTGGCTTCCCAATAGTATGATATATATATATATATAGCTCTTTTGAAATGGCTATTCAATTCGATTTGATTTATATAGCGATCACTCAGTTATCCAACAAATCCCCCAAGAGCAATCACCCAGGGCGACAGGGCTCCTGGTGGGCGGAGCCATCCGCCTCCACTGCTTCCAATTAGTGATGTCTTCCCGTGTCAGAGGTCCATCGTGTTTACATCATTATGTTTTGGTTTTGGATCTGGGGAGCATTTGGTTTGTGATGGTTTATGATGATGGTTTGTGAAAAAAGAACTCTCAGCAAAACTAATTATATATCCATACGTCTGTGGACCTTTGCAGAAATAAAGCCCGGATTTTCGCTCTGCCCAGGATTCTAAGGGATCAGTTGTCGCAAAAGCAGGTTTTAAAGGGATAGTTCAGATTTTTGGACATGAAGTTGTATGGGAGCCCACCATCAGCGTTGTTCATCAGCAGTGACTTTTACCCCTCTGCGTCCTGTGAGCGGAGTTCTGGCCCGGTTTTGGTGTTACAGAAAGTAGTTCTGGGGTCACACGGATAAAGTGTCTAGCTCCCAAAAACAAGAGTAATCCATTTGCATCACAAATTCTTTGCAGTGAAAAAGTCCAACCTCACAATCACCCGGCACTATTTTCCCTCCGTTCGTATCACTGAACGCACCTGCTGGAGGACGGAGGCAGAAGGAGAATTTGTGATGCATTACTCTTTTGAACACATCTTGTTTTTTAAGGCAAAACACTTTATCTGTGTGATCCCAGCAACTAGACGGAACTACTTTCTGTAACACCCAAACCGGGCCGGAACTCACTTCATATCCAAAAACCTGAACTATATCTTTAACACAATAGTTTGACATTTTTTCTAACAGAAAACTGCAAGAATGCTGTGGTAAAACTAAAAGGAAGGAAGAAATAAACACAGTAAACAGAAAAAGGTCCCCCCCCTCACACACACACGCACACACACACTCACAGACATAGACACACACACCCCTCCCTGTCTCTCTGAGCTCTCTGGTGGCTGGGAACAGCCCTGTGGTCAAACTGGAGACTGGCCAAGGATCTTTCCATCAATTAGTTGATTTTTTTCCCCCCCGTCTATCCCTGCCTAACTCTCTCTCCCCCGTTTTCTGTTCTTCACTCCATCATTTCCCACTCTGTCTGTCCCATTATTTCCACTGTTGTTGGCTCGCTTGAGAACATGGCACCGGAATGTAGGACACTTAAAGAGCAAAAGCTTTCAAACACTGTTTTTTACAAATCAGTCAAAAACGTGACTCGCAGGGGATCTTTGAACGTTAGTGTTTATTGGTTTCGGGCGGCCAACAGAGCGCCTTTGTGCCCTCGGATTTCTATTTTGGAAGTGCAGGTGGCGGCACCTAAGACAATAATAACACCCACTGCATTTCATACACACACACGCGCGCGTGCATGCACACACAATTACATCACGCGGTTGTGCCTCGCTGCGCCGCACACAGCGTGTCATCGCTGCATATCAATTACACGGGGAAGTGAAGATCTATTTCTAATTCAATCAGTCAGCTCTGGTGTCACATCGCTCGCTGGCGTTGCGGCGGCCTCGCCTGCTCTCCGGGCCTCGTCCCGCTCCCCGAGCCCGACGCTCCCATTTCCCCACTCTCTTGATTCTCACTGATGCATCATCGTCATCAAGAGGCTGGTGGACGCGGGTGTCAGGTTTATGTGTCTGTTTATGCATGTGCACGAGAGTGTGTGTGTGTGTGTGTGTGTGTGTGTGTGTGTGTGTACTTCATCCCCTGTGGGGAAAACAGTTTAAGTTTTCAACTTGGACAGGCGACCTTTTCGTGAAGTGGGAGCTGACCTTGTTTCTCGTGTTAAGCTTTGCCGTGGGAGGGTTTTATTATATTATCATGGTGTAATACTGCTACCTTCACCTACACAGTACCGCAGAAAAGTACTCTGTGGAAGAAAATTCTTTAAGAAACTGATCAAATATATGTAAGGAAATGCTGAGTTTGGATTATAACAGTAATCGAAGGATTTCAACAATAAACAAAGCGAGTGAGATCATTTTTTCATTTGCTCCACAGTAATCCAATGCAGACTATTCATTGATCTTATTTCAAATATGGACTGAGCTCACGACTCTACTGTAATCAGCTCCCCCGCTTACGCATGCTAACAAATACCGTCACCATGCTCATAAAATCCTTTTCAGCGTGATCGTTTTGACGTCAAATGCATGCTAATGTGAAACACAATCAATGCTTTACTACTTACATGTACCAAGTTACTCTGGCTTTATTATCAGACCCAAACGCTTTGTTTTGTCTTTCATTTGATTTTCTCATACAAGAACATTCATTTTGTGGTGCCCATGTCGGTCATTTGGCTCCATTCTGCTGGTTAATTGTTAAATAGAGTTTAAAGCAAATAGATGAAAGGGAATAAAATGCTAATTTCTCACGAGAAACTTTTGACCCCCTCGACACACATATCAAATAAAACCGATGTGGGTGAAAATCTGGCCTGATCCTCCATTCAGGGTCGATGGAAGCTTTATTGGGGATTCAAAACTAACATTGTGTGTCCTTCTTTATATCTATATTTCATAAAAACAGTTGCACAATGACCCAAACGAGCAGGTTCACATGATGTAACAATAAATGATTGTTTGTGTGATACAGAGATAATTCTAGTGGATAGATCCATTTCCAGGGATTACAGGTATCAGCATCTGTGTGTAGGCGTTTGTCAGATTCAAATAAGGGCGTGTGTGTGTTCATCTTGTCAGCTGTATTGTGTGTATTCATATAAAGCAACATTCTGGCGTTCTTGTTTACGAATGCATTTGTTATTTTGGGCTGTAACATTATGCAACGAGGCTACAGATGCACAAATAATGATCAGGCCTCGGCTAATTGTTACATCCGTCCCCCCCAACCCCACCCCTTCTAACAAAAATAAAGAAAT
>CAESWR010000688.1:13031-28960 GCA_903171835.1 Mullus surmuletus | reverse complement strand
GTGAGAATTCTTCATTAGTGCTGCATTCCGAAAACATTCTAATCAAAATCCCTTTCTGTCCTCGAGACAGGAGAAGCTGCAGAGAGCAACACTGCCCCTCTGTGGTAGCTCAAAACACTGCAGTTGGATTCAACTCACAGCACCTCCTGCTGTGCTGTACAACCAAGAACTTGTGTTTTTTAAACATCCATCAAATATATTTGAGGTCTGTGTCTATTCAGTAAAATTAAATATTGATTGATAATTCAATCAGAAACGGCTGCAGAGATTCTCAAGGTTTGCAGTCAATGGCTTTATGTGAAGGTAGAATTACAAAAAACAATCACACAAACAATACAAACAATATGCATAAACATATCTACCACAGTTAAATGGCCTAAACAGGGAATAATATCCATAAATATCAGTTGAAATATCTCACTTTACAGCCAGCAGCAATGTACATCAGAGCAACAAAGGGAGAACTTGTGCTGTTAATACATTTCAGTGGTCAGCTTAGTATGTCGGTTACTTGGCTAGCAGAAGGCAAACATCACAGGGCGCAGATTCACCTGAGCTTTCTGGCCTCCTCAACTCCTGTCAGAACTTTTCTTTTTTTATCCTGCAAAAAGTAGCCAAATAAACTTTCAAAAGTGAAGTTTTGAGACGCTTTCAGGCTCTGCGTGTCAGGTGACGGTGACTGCTTTGGAAGTAGGATTTGTTTATTGCAGGAGAGGGGTTTTCTTTTGCTGGTTTAATAATTCCTTGTTGTTCTGTGCTTCTTTCATCCTTCGCTCTGTTTAAGCGGGGAAAGGCTCATGAGGTTCTGCGCGGTTCAGCATCGTCTCGCTCAGATAGACCCTAATGCATGTGATCTCTAGATATATACGTGTTCTTTATGGTGGAGCACAGAGTATAATGCACTCAGATTACAGTGCAACTAGATCCAGACGTCTAATCAGGTTCAACTGTGTATTGATAATTAGCTTCACTTATTATATGATGACTATTTGCTGTACCTTGATGCTGTAAATTTAGCATCTTAACACAGGCTGTACTGGAAAGATACAACCTGTGTTAACGGTATGACTGTAGCCAAGCAGAGGGAAATGAAGGCACAGGTGTGTATCATATATATCACACACACTCTGGTGGCTGGTTAAAGGACTGAAGCAGGTTGTCGTTACATCAACGGTACACAAAGCAACACGAGGAATACTGCTCTGGATACAGTCACCTTTACGTAAAAGAAAAAGAAAAACGTCTCTGCATGTGTTTGGAGTTAGTCGGATGGCAACGTGAAATCATGGAGTTTAAAAAAAAGAAAGTGCAATAAAAATGCATCTATAATCAGAATCGACATCTGTAAGATTTAACCAAAACATGCAGTTCATTTTCAGTTACATTGGAGTACATTTAACACATACCAAAACAACCTAGTTCGTGAACCTTGTGTGGCCTCTTCAGAAATAACCAAGATTGCTGCTTTTGTTTGCAAAAACTTTAAAAAAGTTGTGATTTGCAGCACCGTAGAGTTGTTGTCGTTTTTTTCTTGTCCTGGTTGCAAAAGGTTCGCAATCAACTCTGCCATTTACAAACATCATTGAGAGTTTACTTGAGTATAAATAATTTACAGAGTCCTCTTGTAACACCTCTGATCTATTAAGCCTTGATGCTGAAAAAAAGATAAACAAATGGAATGAGGATAAGGTAGGTTGGTGACCACAGTTGGGCTCGTTTAGCAGAAAGAGAAGAGACAAATATTAAAAGTACAAAAGGATCACTGATGGCAAATAAACTTCAGGATACCAAATCATCAAAAACATGAAACATAAAAGTGCATACAAATGTGATTGACATTTAAAAGACTTTAAAGATTTGACCGTCCTGTTCTTTGCATCTGCAAGCATCGATAATTGATTCTGTCAAACACCTCCACAGCAGTGCGCACACACTCACATTCCATTGTAGTCAGCAGCAGACAGATTTCCCATGATTCAGAGCGTGAAGCCCGATATGTTGTCGGCTGTGGCTCCACTGATCAGAAGTAAAGGGGTGTTTTGTACTTCGGTACAAAGTTGTCAGTCCTAAATTAGCTTAATGCACTGAAGTGCAAGAGGTATTTTAATGTTGCAGGTGGTTTAATCACAGCTATGAGATAAAGAAAGTTGCGTTAAAAGTGCAATGGCTCAATGTTGTCGAGTTATAGTATTACATCTGAAAGTTGCGGTGCCTCAAGTTTGTATAATACAATAAATATTCCTTGCTGCCTTTGATTCTGACCGTCACTATTAGATTTTTCTGAAGAGGTGACAGCCCTCAGACGTCACATTTTAGAGTTAGAATATCTGGCTATGCTTGTTTCAACTGAAATCTGTATTCTGCTATTGCACACGGACTACGACAGTGCTAGTGTATTTGACCCGACCAATGCATCATAAAACATTGTTAAGTTGAAAGCGAGGCCCTCCTGAGAGGTCCTCACAAACCAGCACGCTCTTGAAAAAGAAAAAGTGTTTTTAAGGAGCAATCGTGTGAGAAAGAAAAGAAGAAAAGAGAAAGAAAGACTCTCACTGACTGACTACAATGGAAGTCACATGAACTCTGCTGCCCGCTCAGGTTACGCGTTCCGCCCACCGTTGATGACGTTCCCTCCCGGGGGCGCAATGTGGATGGAGTCCAGGATGGGCCGCAGGATCTGACCGAACGGCCTGCAGATACAGGCAGGAGATTGGATTGGATCAGTAACTTACATTGAATCACACTTTAGGAAAACCATCAACGGGGGGGGCGGGGGGCTGCAGCATGATCCAAAGGAAAACCCACAAACTTTTTCAGTAGATCTAAACACATTCATTAATGTCTCAGGAAATATTACAGAGTCTCAGAGTGCACTTTTAGTTATAAATATTTTAAATCCTCCACATAATTTTAAACCGCATTCACATTAGCGGACTGAATTCGCAGCGTCTCCAGGCAGCAGCGGTGTTTTAGAGATTTTTTAAAAGTGACCATCTTTAAATCCGCCACTAGTCAAAGCAAATGCTCCTCTTCTCTTTCAGATAAACAGACAAATAAAGAGTGCAATCAGCAGTTGTATTGTTATTTGTAGATAGGCTTATGGAAGTTCATAATTTTACGTGTATTGTGTACGTAGCCACTCAATGTTACAAAATGCCCAAACCGGTAAAACTAACAAAAGACTGAGCTGCTTTATGTAAAAGTCTTGAGGAGTCACAGAGGAACACTGTTACCAGGCATGGCTGAGATCATCGCTACCCTTTGTGCCTCCGTTGTTATCTACAGCATTGCTGCGGATGATAAGCGTTCCAGATAAAGAGTGTAAACTCCCCGCGTGGAACTTCCGTCCCCTGACTGGCCATGTGGTGGCTATAAAAAGACTAAAGCGAGCCCTCAAAACAATACTGTGAAACAAGTTCAGCCAGCCCACGGTACAACAGCAGAAACGGCTCTCGGGGTTACATCACATATAGTCTTGGGCTCAGTTTCACGCTGAGAAATAAATCTTTGCATCATTATTGACATATTTCCCGCGTGTGTCTTAGCGATCCGTAGGTTAGATGATGTCATAGGTTTAACGCAAACGTCACGATGCACTGACTGATCCCTTTTGCCTGTGTTGGGTTAGAAGTAACTCAGCAGTGGCGGTGGACACTCACGTGGAGAGGACTTCGGAGGGGAGGTCAGTGATGTAGGAGGGGATGGTCCTCCCCGTCAGGAACTGAGCCACCTCGTTGGTGAAGGTGTTGCAGTTGTGCTCAAAAAGGCGATACCTGTCTCCTCTGAGGCGGAGAGAGAGAGAGCACAAGACACCGGGCTTCACATGACAGCTTTCATGCGGAACGATCTTATCCAACTTATACTGAGGATTAGACTTCGGAACCTTTTTGTAGTCACTTGCTTAAGGTTTTCATCTCCCAACTTCTACATTACTCTTACCTGCTAAAGAGCATTTTACTCATTTGTTGGTCTTATATCTTTTCTTACCGCTTTAGTCACTCAGATTTTAATTCAGCTCCAGAGTTTCCCAAATGTGGCTCTTTCCTCACCATCGGTCTTGGTGCCAAGCCATGCCATGCCTCTTCAATGTGTGCTCCGTGTCCGTGTGCGTGTGTGTGTGTTTTTTGTTGTTTTTAGCCCACTTTGAACTGCTTAATGTCTGAAAAGCTGATTTGTTTGGATTTGACTGCACTATTTTTGTCTGATTTGGGTTTTTTTTTATATATAAACACGTAGGTAGGATGAAAAACTTCCGACACCCACTCGTCTCCCACGTCTGCACTAAAACAAGAGGGTTTAATGGAGTCTTTTGAGTGTGTGAGGCAAACAATGTGTGAAGAGGATGAAGAACAACAACAAACCTGTATGTACTTTCTCCCAGCGAGGAGAGATAATCCATGAAGATCTCCTCGGACACTTCGGTCTCTCCGAGCTCCACCACCGTATCTGGCGGACCCAGCATCGTCCCCCCCTGGCAGACACACACAAAGAAAATATCTCAGGAGCTGGAACGAGCACCGCTGCATTAGATTTAAATAGCTGCAGGAGAGAGAAAAAAAATTCTCCTGTCGCATTCAACAATTTAATAAAAGAGCAACTCGGGGTCCGTTTCCCCGATTAATGTGGATGATTATAAAAAAGGGGGGATTATATCACATGAAGGGGAAAATGCTTTCAGCACATTTGGAACGGTGCCCGACGCCAGAAATATGTGCCGCTATCTCAAGCATCAGGTTTTTATCAGTTCCTCTGAAACACAGATCAAGGGGGTATTTATAAACCTGCCTTTTAGCACAATCACGGAGGAAGAAATTGATCTCCGAGGAAACTAACACGCTGTTCCAGGCAGATTCACTACCAGCAGTTTGTCTGGCCTGAACCAACCACCGCAAGTTTGACGAACAGGCAGAAAATACTGTTAATTCTTCATTCCATCTGTGAAGATGTTTGCTTTTTCTTCCCCCTCAAACGTATTCTACAAATAAAACACAGTTACAAAACCTCAATGATCAGCTGATGGCTTTTGAACTTTTGAGCAGTTTTGTCACACTCATAACTGTTTTGTAAGTGTTTTGTAAGATTGTGTAACATCCTACAAACATGCGTGTATATCCTGCGATAGAAAAACAGTTTTAGGGATGAAAATAGTTTTCATCTAGTACAGGAAATTTAATTTGCCAGTATGCAAAGACTTTTGCAGGAACTGCCGGCTTTGGGGCCAAATTCGATTCATGAGAACAGGAAGTCAGAATGACAGATTACCACACTGGTAGTTCTGGTCATTGTGATGGTTTTCATTGAAAATACAATCATGAAACTATGCTTATTTGTCAAAATACTCTGATGAAGAAACTACTTGCAATTCAAGGGGATCAAAGTCACTCATTACAAATATCTGGAAATGTACAATTAGCACAACAGGACAGCAGATGAGTTGCAGATTCACTGATTTGCCTAAAATCCTTCCACTGAGTGGCAACCCTCCAATAAATAATGATGCCAAGTTAATGCCGTGCCCTTCACTGGCATATTATCTTCAATAAGGTGGTTTGCATGAACGTGAAACCAAATAGGGTATGCAGATCTTGTCATCTTTTTTTGAACTGGCAGCCACAGGTGATGGGAGAGACAGTAATCAAAGCCAGAAGTGCTGTGTGTGCCAGTGGCCTTTCTGCTGTAACTGCTTGCCTGCCTGATTTTGTGCATCTTGGGATTTAAACCTTAAGGAAAGGGCCACGGGCTTGGCTCCGACAAAATCCAGCAGGCCTTTATCTGCGGTGTGTATGTGTGTGCAGTAGACCGATTCGGATGGCCTACATTTCCTTCTCATGCTTGTTTGATGAGACTTATGAAACTGCAGTAATTTCCCTTGTTAGAGACTCACCGGCGAACAGCTGGAGATCCCCTCCCCTCCGAAGAAGAACTCATCCCCATATGCCACAATAGCTGTGTGCCTGGAAGAACATTTTTACAGGGGTAAATCCAGTAAACTTGCTCTTACCCAGCTTAATTACTGTGGTGCATCCAGCGATACTGCAGTCATCCTGAATTTAAATGTTTTGTGGAATGATTTCCAGCAACAAAACTAGGACAGATATATAGTTAGGTGTTTTTGTTTTATGTTTTCTTTTCAGTCATGTGTTTTGAATCGGATCTTATCTTTTCTAAGACCGAAAATAGGTCACTGACTCAGAGAATCTGACATTAAGGTCTTGGGAATGTGACAACACTGTCAAAGTAGCAGAAAAAGGATTCATACCATATGCCATCGAGTTGTTTTCCTGCAAATCAAAAGAGACAAGGAAAGGTAAATAGAAAACAGAGGTGAAATGATCAATGGATGTGATGCATTTATCAGACTGATTTCAATGTAAAAGGAATATATGCAAATTGTAATGATAACATTTTCTATAAGAATATCAATACAGTGTGCTGTTTAATAGAGAACACAAAGCTTAATGATTAAAAACCTATAAAACGGCAAAGTACAGCAGTACTGATCATTGATATGAGAAATTAATAACATTTCACACATTTAGAGAATTCAGAGATAGATGTAAAAAAAAAAAAAAAAAAAAAATGATGTAAACAATTGATCAGTTTTGAACCATTTAATGAATCGACAAATCAAACCAGTCACGGCGCACAATTAATTTGCAGACACTGAAGAAAAATTCTGCAAATACTAGTGCATTGGAGAAATACTGTAAAAGGGGCTTTTTGATCGATCCCGGTATCTATAATCACCCAATCGTCCCCGAGGCCACACAGCATCGGATGGTTCCTCTGTACTCACCTAACATGATGGGACTCAGGCTGCGGGCCATTCCTCTCGATAAATCATAAATATACAATTGCACGTTGTATCTCGTAACATTCTTATCCATTGTGCAAACTCGCTAAATGACAGTTTTCCTTCTTCTGCTGCTAGCCGTCTAAGCTAGGTGTCTTTAATGTCACAGCTGACTGGGAGGTATTACAGTGGTGATGTCATGACGTGGGAAAATACGTGGTACACATCCGTCCCTGTCACCTTTCAAAATAAAAGCTTAGACGAGGGAATTTGACGGATTGCTCTATAAAGTCTATGGTCATGTTGCAGGCGCCTACGGGAAATTGTTTTATTTTGAAAGGGGACTATATACTTCCGGTATTTACCCGTCTGCCGCTGCATGACTTGACACAAATTGACTACTATGTTAAATGTCACGAACGGAGATATCGCCATGACAACAGATGTTGTTTTTTTCAAAACACATTTTATCCTGTGAATTCCGTGGTCGGGAGGTGATGAAAGTGCTCTGTCATGAATTATGGAAAGGTTTTTGAAGATAAATAGACATTAAAAAGTGGGCCACATCATGTAAATATGGATATTGCAATTCTTTCCTATTATATTGTGTGATTGTCGAAGGAATAAGCGTTAAAAAGCAGGGTCTTGTATTCACTTCTCAGATCCTAATTAGAATTCCATAAATTGCTTTGCGTGGTTGACAAATATATTACACTAATAAACCTCCTTTTTCCTGTCTGTTTTTGGCTTGTAATATTTTAAAGTAAATTAAGTGTGTTTTTGCCTTTTTAAACTTACGAATGTATTTTTTCCTCTGCTAATGCTGTTTTATTGATAATCTTCAATAATTATCTATATTCAATTTCTCCTTCAATTTATTGCTGTTGCTGCTCAGTAATTATACAACATTGTTGATTTGTAAATGTAAAATGAATCAACAATTTAAGCCCCAAAAATGTCACTGTGATTTTTCCCCTTCTTTTGGGTTCCCTTGCAATACTTTTGCGTTATCTTGCAATGGTGCTACATTCCTTCACAATATTCTTTGCCTTCTTTATCGTGATACTTTTCTCTCCCAAGATTTTTGTTTGTTTTCACCTTTAATTGGACATGTTTTAGCTGTACCAATATTGTTGTGTTGTATGCTTGGCAAATTTGAACAAGTTCAACAGTAAAAACCTGTTTGCGTGTTCGTAATCTAAACCGCGAGATGGCGCTGACACACTAAACCCGCGTGTCGTCTGCCGGCACGCGCACCAACGAAGAAGACCTGCTTCCAGCTCAATCCGTCCTGCCGCGGCGCCACCAAAATAGACTGGCGAGCGCTGAGCAGCTGATAGCATCGAGAAATGGCTGCCACGGGAGTTCTCCCCTTCATCAGGGGGGTGGACCTCAGTGGAAACGACTTCAAGGTAAGAGGTTTCACGTTTATTTGGGTGTTTTTTTTAGTCACAGCTGTTTGGCGGGAAACGCCCTTAGCGTACAAGCTAAAAAAAAACCCCACGGCTAAAGGCGGAGGGTCGCTGGAACATTAGCTTAGCTCGTAGCTTTGGGCGTTAGCCAGTGGTCACATATTTGACATGAGCTTGGAGGAAGGTCTCGGCTCTCACGGCTCTACAGGGTTTTTTGTTGTTGTGTTTACTCACTAATTGTTCGCTGCAGAGGAGCTGGAGAGGGAAACAAACACAACGTCACAGTGGCGAGTGTAGCCTCGCTGTTGGCGCTCTGAGTCGCTCGGGATCCGTGTCAGAACATGTCAAACCGACTTATAATGGAGTGAGCAAAAACAACCTAATGTTATGGATTGTGTTGAGAGGCGCGTTTGGCCTTTTGACAGCCTCTGACAGCCGGACTGACAGCACTGACAGCTGCGATCCTCGGCTGTGTTTTCCTCTTTGACGCCACCAGACTATTTGCGTACAGAACGTTATCTTTCGAGGCTGCATGAAAGAAGGAAAAAGATCCCGACCTGCCCCGCACTGGTGTGGCCGGTGATTCATAGCGAGTTGTAGTGAAGTGTGACATCATTTCCTCTCACACGTCCCTGACGAATAAAAGGTCTGAAAACGCCTGGTTTTCTTATCTCGAGTTTGATTTTTCATTGAAAACGCACACTTTGGCGAGTGTGCAGCTGATTTGTTGCAGCAATTTACTTTCCAGAGTTCCAAACACATGTCACATCTAATAATAACACTGAAACTGGGCGAGGGTGATGTCATCTGTTAGTCTTGTATGTGGACAATCAGTTACTGGAGCCATTTCTTTTAACCGTGTTGAATATTCACTAGAATAAGTGTTCAGGGTAAAAACAGTGTTAGTGTCAGCAATTAGTGAAAGGACATGTGGCTCCACCACCTGTATCGCATTCTCTCTCAGGCGCCGCAAAAAATAACTGTGCTTCTTTTTGTCTTCCTGTACTTTTTTCCCCCTCGTTGTCTTGGCAGGGTGGCTACTTCCCAGAACATGTTAAATGTATGAGCAGCCTGCGATGGCTGAAGCTGAACAGAACCGGACTATGCTATCTACCAGAGGAACTCGCGTCTCTGCAAAAGCTGGTGAGTCATCCAGAGCTATATTGTTATTGCCCTACTATCACTCTACTGTACATGCCGACATCAATTCACAAACGTGAAAGTTGAATTTGGAAAGCCATTTATATCCTTACCTTTCTACTTGGTCATGTTCTCGTTTCACAGAAGTATGCATTTTAATCTATTGGGCAGAAACTGATTTTCTGCCTTAAAAGTAAAATAGACTTTCAAGTGAAAGGGCGGTTTGACAATTATCTTCCAAGATAAGCTGTTTATCCCAGCAGAGGCAGCAGAACCTCAGAGCTCCTCATTTTGATTATTTTGATACAGTAATATTACCCCATCAGAAGACGTTGAAGAGCAATCTTAACTTTGACTTCACCCACAGCCCTGACAGGATTACCTAATCTAAAGTGCCACAGTTTTGTTCAACAGGCCACTGTGAAAGGATGATTTGTTTGGTCTTACAACATGTAGGTAAACAAGATCAGTCTACTATCATGCTCAGCAGTCTGTCAGAGGCTCACAAGAAAGGGTCAGCCTCCATTTTATCAGTCACATATTTACCGACAACTGAGCATCAGTGCAAATGGTATATTACACAACAAGCATCAAATCTGGGCAAGGTTGTGTGTGTCAAAGGAGTGTCACTTGTTGTTTTGATTGTGGCGTGTTTATCTGTACACTAAACAACTTTTCTCTCTCCAGGAACATCTTTCAGTGAGTCACAACAGCTTGACCACCTTACATGGAGAGCTGTCCAGCTTACCGAATCTACGGGTAATTGTCGATCATACACTTCCCTCGATCAAAACAATTATCAGCGGTTTGTTAATGCAATAATAAATATGTGACCTAGTTGTGCAGCAGCCTCCTAACTGAATGCTGTGTCTCTGTGTGCATGTGTGTGCAGGCGGTCGTTGCCAGAGCCAACAACCTGAAAAACTCTGGGGTCCCAGACGACATCTTTCAACTTGATGACCTATCTGTGCTGGTACGAGTGTATACAAAGCCTTGAAGATTTTTTTAGTCCATTTATTTTGCTTTTCAACCCATCAACAACATGTTTTTATGGTCTACTGCCTGTACTTGACTTTCACTTGATTATCATTGGAAAGGCTCATGCAATAGATAGATAGCCCCACTGCAATAACATGATGTTTTCACCTCACACATATTTGTTTTGTGTGTGTGTGTGTGTGTGTGTGTGTGTGTGTGTGTGTGTGTGTGTGTAGGATTTGAGCTACAATCAGCTGACCGAGATCCCCAGGGACTTGGAGAACAGCAGGAATATGCTTGTGCTTAACCTGAGCCACAACGGCATCGACAACATCCCGAACCAGCTGTTCATCAACCTGACAGACCTGCTGTATCTTGACTTGAGCGACAACAAGCTGGACAGCCTGCCGCCGCAGATGAGACGCCTGGTCCACCTGCAGACGCTCATTCTGAACAACAACCCACTGCTGCACGCCCAGCTGCGGTAAAGAGAGGCTCGATTCTTGTCTTTCACCCCGTCCTCATCCATCACTCGGCACATCGTACTCAAACGCAATCACCTGGAAATTCCATCCCTCCAGATTTTCTCCTTAAGTGAATTAATGTCATGCATCTCCATCTGTCTCTATGTTTGAGCAGCCAGCTGCCTGCCATGGTAGCATTACAAACTCTCCACCTGAGGAACACCCAGAGGACTCAGAGCAACATGCCCACCAGCCTGGAGGCACTGACACACTTAGCAGGTAAACAACACCACCATCTTGTTCAGCTTAGTTTAGTTACTTGCTGTTTGATGCATGTGGGTCACTCTGTATATTTCCCCCTTTCTACTCTGTATCCATCAGTGGCTGCAATATTCATACACCTGGATTAAACTCTAAATATTTCCATTGTTTCTGCTCTCTCCCAGACGTCGACCTGTCATGTAATGACCTGACGCGGGTGCCGGAGTGCCTCTATTCGTTGGGCAGCTTGAAGAGACTGAACTTGAGCAGCAACCAGATCTCCGAGCTGTCTCTCTGCATCGACCAGTGGACACAGCTGGAGACACTGAACCTCAGCCGCAACCAGCTCACCTCTCTGCCTGTAAGCACAACACGCTCTCATGAGTCAGGAAAATTGCAAAACCATAAAGAAAACGGTGGATAAGCTGTATGCACCTTTCAAATAATGAAATGTTGGTGAAAATAGTGACTACTGATTCATATATCTTCTAACTCAGCAGCGCACCCGCCAATAATGGAATTCATGCTTGAATGTTCGTTGAGAAAAGCAAGGAACATGCACACACACACTAATTGCTGACAATAGTGACCGAGTATCTATCCCATGTCTTTTTTCAGTCCGCCATCTGTAAGCTGTCCAAACTGAAAAAGCTGTACATAAACTCCAACAAACTGGACTTTGACGGCGTTCCGCCCGGCGTGGGAAAACTGTGCAGCCTCACGGAGTTCATGGCAGCTAACAACAACCTGGAACTTATCCCCGAGGGGCTCTGCAGGTGAGCTTGACGCGCAAACATACTCCCACTCGAACTTTTGCACAGGAGGACACTGCTTTAATCAAGCCTCGATCTATTGATATTCAGTGTATAATGTGCATGTTGAATCATGGCTTTTGTGATTTTGTGTAGGTGCGGTAAGCTGAAGAAGTTGGTGTTGAACAAAAACCGCCTCGTCACTCTGCCTGAGGCGATCCACTTCCTAACTGACCTAGAGGTACAACATTAATCCCGCATAACAGTGGCGTTTTTATTTACACAAATATATATACTGGTACCGAAGATATGATTTGTGAAATGATCAACCTCACGCTGTCTCCTTGCAGATCCTGGATGTGCGCGAAAACCCCAACTTGGTGATGCCTCCCAAACCAGTCGACAGAGCGGCTGAGTGGTACAACATCGACTTCTCCTTACAGAATCAGCTTCGGCTGGCTGGTGCCTCGCCTGCTACCGTTGCTGCCGCTGGAGGAGGTGTGTGTCTGTGTGTGTCTGTGTGTCTGTGTGTGTGTGTGTGTGTGTGTGTGCATGCGTGCGGTGCGCATGTGTAAAGTTTACACATGACTGCCCTTTGATTAGATGCAGTAATCATAAAGCCAACCTGCCTATCTGTTCTGCATCTTTGGCATTGGATGCACTCATAACAGGAAGTGTGTTTTTATGTCGGTGCGTGCAGGGGCCAGCCCCAGAGACCCCCTTGCGAGGAAAATGAGGCTGCGGAGGAGAAAGGACTGTTCTCAGGACGATCAGGCCAAACAAGTGCTGAAAGGAATGAGTGATGTCGCACAGGAAAAGAAGAACATGGAGGTAAGAACTATTTGAAAACAGAAATTCTTTACATGTGCAATGAAACTCCACACATCCATTGTTAGTGTCATTTTATTCACCAACAAATAAATTAATTTTGTAGGAGAACGGAGATCTGAAATATGGAGATTTGAAGATCCGGCGCTGGGATAAGAGCTTGGAGAAGCCTCACCTGGACTACTCTGAGTTCTTTATGGAGGACGTTGGCCAGGTAATGTGTGTGTGGCTGCTCTCTCCATGAACCAATCCGGACATTTGGTTGAAGCTTCAAACTTGCTCATCTTCCCAGTACGATCAGATTAAAGTTTCCTTTCTTCCCTCACTCCAGGTTCCAGGCGTAACAGTGTGGCAGATAGAGAACTTTATTCCCATGCAAGTGGAAGAAGCCTTCCATGGCAAGTTCTATGAGGCTGACTGCTACATCATACTCAAGGTAACACATTGGAGGCCACTACTTGAGCACTTTCTCCTTGAACACCCGCTTTGCACATCATAAAACCCTGACCACTCCAAACGCCACTTTTGTGCATCTCATTACCTTTCTCTCTTGCGGTTTGTAGACCTTCCTGGATGACAACGGGGCGCTGAACTGGGAAATCTACTACTGGATCGGCCAGGAATCGACACTCGATAAGAAGGCCGGCTCGGCCATCCACGCCGTCAACCTGAGGAATTTCCTGGGGGCCGAGTGCAGGACGATAAGGGAGGAGATGGGAGACGAGAGCGAGGAGTTCAGCGCTGTACGTATAAACACGGCGCCAATAAATCAAGAATAAGAGAAGAGAGGAACATATAAGAAGCAGAAATGGAAAGGAAGTCAGTCAGACCCCTTTTACTCGTCATAGTGATCCAACCTGCTCCTGTTGCTTTTGGTGTCATTTTTGGCCGCTGTGGGCAACTGTTTGCTCAGAACACCCACTACACACAACCCCCTCAGCAACAACTCGTGAGCAGCGTGGAACATTCAGCAGCTAAAGAGCTCATACTTATGGAGGAGACGAGAGACGACTATTCTAACTGCAGTTCGTTTGCACCACGAGACAACCCCGAAAAACCGTCAAGCTTTTTGTCTCGTGTTTAGGTGTTCAACAACGAGATCTCCTACATCGAGGGAGGCACAGCCAGTGGATTCTACACTGTGGAGGACACAAACTATTCTGTCAGGTAGGATGGATGTGACTGAAAAATCCACCCAAGTCTTTGTTTACTTTTGGAGTAGGTTCCTTTATTTAGTAGTTTGGAAATGCTGAATGGAAAACTGCACACAGAAACGAAACCTCATGAATTTTTTGTGCTTTTTTAAATGTGTTTTCAGTATTATCTAAGTCCTTTTTCTTTTTTTCCAGGCTGTACAGAGTTTACGGGAAGAAAAACATCCGGCTGGAATCTGTGCCGGCGAAAGCCTCCTCCCTCGACCCTCGGTGAGTCACTAACACCTTCCCTTTTTGTAGACACCAAAAGATACACACTCACATTCACAGACACAAGCGACCCACTTTCTAATTCTGTTTGCGCTTCCTCTGGCTTTTTGACACGAGCAGCTACGTTTACTGCAGACTCGCGGCTGATTTGTAGCTTCACTGCTTCTCCCTCGTGGGTTAAACATTAGTGTTTGTAACGTCCTGTGTCTCTGTTTGGCAGCTACGTCTTCCTGTTGGACACCGGACTGGAAATCTTTGTCTGGAGGGGAGCCAACGCTACACTGAGTGGCACCACAAAGGCCAGGTAGGAGGCGTAAATCGCGTGCTGGAATTTTCCGTGGGGTCCAATCAGGGAGATTTATTCCGCCACAGCTCGTTAAAGTGCTGCAGCTTCAGAAAGCTCCGACTTTTAACCGCTTTTTTCATAGAATTTGTTTGACTTGGACTAAGGAATGTACTAGCGAATGCCTCTTGTTTATCTTTCAGGCTGTTTGCAGAAAAGATAAATAAGAACGAACGCAAAGGGAAGGCCGAGATCACAACCATCATGCAGAACCAGGAGCCCCCGGGCTTCTGGGAGCCACTGGGAGGCCAACCAGAAGAGATAAAGAAACACGTACCAGATGACTTCGCCCCCATCAGACCCAAACTGTACAAGGTAGACTGACAGAATCGTGCTGGTGCTGACTATGGTGACATGTGTGAGGAAGTGCTTTGCACCGGATTGTGAAAACACTTCACCATCTCAACATAAAAAGAGAACTGATGCAAAAAAGGAAGTTGTGAGACTTGCAAAGTCTAAGAAAGTTGATTCATATGGGTTTTTTTTTTTTTCAAATTTTGTTCCGGTTTAGGTGGGCTTGGGTCTGGGTTATCTGGAGCTGCCGCAGATTAACTACAAGCTGTCAGTCGAGCACAAAGACCGCAAGGTCAAACTGGACACCCTGCCAGAGATGAGACTGGTATGTTATCTGCTTGCGGTTGCACTAATGAGACCTGAAATCCAGAATAAAAGCCCTGGTCCAGTGGTGACATCTCGTCCCTGGTCTCTCCCCCCTCCTCCCCTCCCCTCCCTCTCCGCAGGTCCAATCTCTGCTCGACACAAAGTGCGTGTACATCCTGGACTGCTGGTCAGACGTGTTCATCTGGATCGGGAGGAAGTCGCCGCGCCTCGTTCGAGCCGCCGCCTTAAAGCTGGGCCAGGAGATCTGCTCAATGCTGCACCGGCCCAAACACGCCTGCGTCACTCGCAACCTGGAGGGCACCGAGTGCCAGGTAACACTGTGCACAACGCTCCCCCATATACCATCGCTGCGCGGGACATTATTAGGAAAATCCAAGAAGTTGTTTTATCAGTGGGGTTCATCTTTTAAAACATAAAAGCACTCATATTTAAGGTTCACCAATTCAGAACTTGCATTGCAATTTACAGGAAGTCAGTAAATTGTCTTCAGTATATATTTTGACCCTTAAAAGTAGATTTGAAAATGGTAAATTATAATTAACTCCTCAAAAAAAGTTCTGAAACGTGATTTCAGTCAATTATTTATCCCCTTTAATGGTACCAATTGGTGTTGTCTTTTATACCGTAAGCCTGATTAGTCACCTTTACAACGAGCTACAACTTGTAAGAATCGTGTATTTAGGGAATGAGCAACACAGCTAAACATGTGGGTAACGCCCCCGAAAAAATGTGCCTAACTCCCTCAAAGAAAGTTTGGAAATGTTATTTCAGTCAATCATTTCTCCCCTTTAATGATACCAATTGGTCTTGTATTTCATACCGTTGGAAAGCCTGATGAGTCATCCTTACAGTGAGGTGACGATCGCGCATTCAGGGATGAGCAACACACCTAAACATGTGGGTAACGCCCCAA
>CAESWR010000687.1:68426-78829 GCA_903171835.1 Mullus surmuletus | reverse complement strand
GGTTCTGACCGTGTCCAACCACAGCTGCGAGAGTCTGACCCTGGTGGGAAACACGCTGGAGTGCACCGTCCCCAACGAGCTGCAGGCCGCCACCGCCAAGGGGCTGCAGGTGGAGGTGAGACACACACCTGCAGACGCCAACGCTAGGACCAGTACCCTTAAAACGCATACCAACACCAATTGAGTGCTTCATCTGATGCTTTTTGTTACTTCAATCAATATTAATCATGCGAGTAGATAGCGATCAGTTGTGCAAATGTCACCACTCCTCCCCATTCCAAAGATTTTTACACATATGCATTTTGAAAGTGCTCAAATTATGCTCGCGGTGATTGGCCGCCTTTCAGGTATTAGTTTGCATTAAAAGAAAAAAAAAAAAAAAAAAAAGTTTGTATGCAGATTTAGGGAGTCCAAAGCTACACGATCCACACTCTCCGTGCAGATGGAGGTGCAGTGTCACCTTTGCGTGTTTGCGTGCACGCTCCTTATCCCGTGCAACAGTCGGTCAACAAAGACACTTTCTTTAATTAAAACAGCCATTTGCTCTCTGAGATCAGAGCTCACCGCAAACACATCCACACCCGCCCTCCCATGCACACACACACACACACACACACACACACACATCCTCTTCACTCTACTCAATAGAGGTCTTGTTCCAGCTCATACATGCTGACAGCAGAGAACAGCTTCAGTGTGCGTTTGAAGTGCCGTTTGGCAGCGAGGGGTGTGTGCGAGGCTGTTTGTGTAAAGTGCAGCTTAATATCTGTGACACGCGTTTGTGTGTGTATGTGTGTGTGTGAGCGTGAATTTATTGCTCCTCTGAAATGGCAAACGATAGCGCCCGCAAACTAATTAAGAACAGCACTGTAACGACTCAGTAATAACAATAATCCTTTCATTACAGTTACTAATTGCAGTTGTGTGGGGAAAAAAGGGCACCACAATGACAACATGTGCATTCAACATTTAGTTGCTATTTTTATGGAATTGCAAATCTTACTTTTAAGCAGATAAGTTGATATTATGAAGTAATTTGTATGCATGGTGCTACATGCCAACTAAGCCTGCATTATTATTACACAAAAATAGATGTTTTATTGAGGATTTTTACTTATTTTCAGTGAGACAAAGTAAATAAAAACACCTCTAACTCTTCTATATCTAACTTGAGCTGTTATAAACCAACTAGTATGTTACATCTACTTCCTTCAAAATAAAGACCATCCATTTTACATTCAAGAAAAGGCCTCAAAGTGAGGCTGCAAATGGTTGAAACAGGTGAAATGGAGAAAAAAAAACCCTGAAAATGAGAACAAACAGCTGTCAAGACTTTTTTCCTTTTTTTTGCAGTAAGTGGCAACAGATTTGACAGTTACTTATCATAACATTTGTCCTATGAGCGGTAGCCAGGACGGAGCATGTATGCGGCAGAGCGCGTTTGATATTCTATATCGCACATCTGCTGTTCGTCAAGTGGATACAAAATCCATAAAGCCACTTGTAATGCATTCATATGAAAAGGCCCCCCTCCTCTGTTTGTGTTATTAGGCTCACGGAAGGAATTTCGGGAATAAAAGTTACCGTATCGCATCACCGAGGAGCGCGGGGCAGGAACTAGCAGCCGTATGAAGTGCAATTGCGTTTGACCGAGTTTTCAATCCACTAAACGGCTCGTCGTGATTTATTTTTAATTGTGTGGAGCTCTCAGAAGGGAAGACTCATTCCGCCGTCGGCCGTATTTTTTAAAGCTCTTTATTCCGCGCTCTGGGAAATCCTTGGAAAACACCACATTCCTGCAGCGTTCCAGATCGTTTGCGGGGACCCTTCAGTAACTCTCCTGTCCTAATGTGGTCGCTTATTAAACCAGCACGGGGGGAGAATTTATTGCGCGGCGTGTTGAGTGAGAGGGCTCAGCATCCAGCTGTCTTGTCACTTGAACGTAAGTCAAGCATCCTTTGGAGTCGCGAGGCGGACACGTAGCGTATGGATGGAAATACCAGAGGAAATCCTCGCACTCTTTCACAAAAGGAATGTCCACATGAGGTTTCGCTCCTATCATCGGGCTCGCACTGAAGGAAAACAGTTATTTTTTAAGTGAATTTCAAGCCCGTGTTGCGTTACCTCGAGCTGCGGCGGATTCGTTTTCGCAGCAACGGCGACTTCTGCCGACACCGGTGGCCAACGCGGGGAACTGCAGGGCACAGCGCGCCCACCGGGGAGGAGAACTGGAGGGTTTTATAGCAGGATTTACACCCAAAAACATTTTTTAGAATGAGGATCTCAACTGAATATCGGCTAAAAGTCATGCGTTTTACCTCTTTATTAGGCTCTCTGCTGACCTGTGCCCCGAAGATTGAAGAGTGTGTCCACGTTGAATGAAATAAACCAGAAAACGTGCAAAAAGTTAGACAAAAAGCAAGAAAATGGTTCCAACGTAATGAATAATAGTTTCTTGTGCAACTTTGGTGGGGGAAAAAAAATACAGTTCTCAGGTTTTTGTCACTGTTTGGGATATTTTGACCCTTTCTGCAGGAGAACAGCCCAAAACCTGCACGGCAGCGGCGTTATTTCCAGCAACAAAAATGTAGTTTGACAGGAGGGAATGTGTATGGAACATAAACACCGAATATCAGGTGTTACCCTGTTCTGGACCGCAGCTATACAAAATGAAATGTTTTGCTTTTGTCAGCACTTTCTCTTGCTGCTGAACTTTCCGGCAGGTTATTCTTAAAAGTTTTTGCAGTGGAAAAATAGAAAAAATAGTGCTGATATAAACAGCTGTAATTTGTCTATTTAACTATTTCATGCAAATTGGGACGTAAAAACTCATAAGCTGATCGTCACACTTGCCCTCCAAACATGCTTGAAAGTTGCTCCTTTATGACTCAAATGAGTCTTTCATAATAATACCCAGCGGCCACCTGCTGGCGAGGCGGCGGCGAAGCGTTCCAGCGCCGCCGCTATCAGCCTCATCGCTGCTGACTTGTGAACTGGCCTTCATAGGAAAGCCTTTATCTCTGGGGTGGGTCAGCCAATATCCCTTAGCTGCTCGAAAACACACACACACACACACACATTCAAATATCCCCTACCTCTCCAGACATACCCAGACAGTCTCGCTTAGACACACTCCGGCACGCACACACACACATTGTCCCATCTGCAGCAGCAGCAGCAGTAGAAACCTCATTTCCACTAAACCTAATAATAACAGAGACAATATCGCTGATGTAATCTGCCTGCAGACCGTAGCAACAGACATGTTTGTGTGTGTGCGTGTGTGTGTGTGCATGGTTATCACATGCCTTCTGTCTAAATGCCAGTTTCATGCCCTTGCGTGTGCCTGGTGTGTGCCATGCGTGACGCAGCGCGCTCGTGTCGGCTCTACGCCCAGAACCAATTGTTTTTCAAGCACCTGCTAAGTGGGACCACAACTGACAACAACATCTGAGAGTAAAAATAAACCTTCGTCACTGTCAGTAAGTGTTCATTTGCAGGTCTAAATTGTATAGATTTGGTGGGTTTTTTTGCACATCTTTTTTGGAAGCGGCCATTTTAGCTCCTGCCCCTTTAAGAGCCAGCCTCCCTAACAGCCTGGTGTCCTCTGATTGGCCAGCTCCTTTGTAACCAGGGAGAATAACGGCATAGCTAAAGTGGTGCACAGCTGTGTTTCAACTTCAACTTTTCAACCGTATTATTGAAAAACAACCGAAAGTGCTTTACAAGCTCAAAATAATAACAATACTACATTGTGAAAGCTGACGCGCCAAACACACATCCTACATGTATGTGCCCATTGTTCCCAGTGAGAATAGGTGTCGGGTGTTAGCACAGTAATGGCCTCATATCCAAAAGCCATTTATTTTTAGCTGATAGTTGAGCGTAGCCATCGCTAGCAGCTCTTTTTGGGATGAATCGTACAGAAGCGAAGGGACTGAGCTTCGACTGTCCAACCTCGACTCTTCCTGTGTTTATAATCCTCTTTCTACGCTACTCTAAAACACGGGGAGGCCCAGAATATTGATCGAAAAAGATGTCAAAAGTTGTTAAAGGTTGCTCCGCGTGGAAGCTCCCCTCTGACCTCCGTGATTATGACCCCCCGCCCTCCCGGTCTGTTTCAGTGGCGCCAGGCCGACACCATCCGCCATCTGGGCAAGGTGACGCTGGCCCAGGAGCAGGACTACACGGGCCTCATCGTGGGCTGCGTCTTCGTCAGCCTGCTGCTGCTGCTGCTGGGAACGCTGCTGATGTGGAGGAGGAACAAGCACATCGACGGTAAGAGCGGGAGTCGGAGGCAGGGGTCGGAGTTCGCGTCACGTAGGGTTTGGGGAGGGGGGAGGCGTATAATGGCGGCTTTAATCTTCGGGCTCGGAGCGACTGGCATTGATTTCACCCTCCTTTGTAATGTTACCTGCTCTGAAATGTTATGCTAACGAGACCCTACAGTCGGGTCAGCGCGGGGTCTTATCAAATGTTTTCAATTAGATTTGGCAGGAATATTTTAAAGTTGCACTAGTTTGTTGTGTGAGTGTGTTAGAGCTGGGCGATATGGACCAAAACTTATATCCCCATATATTTGGTCTGAATGTCGATATACGACATATATCCCGATATTTATCAAAGTCAAATAAGTAGTTTTATTGAAACCAGCTATTTCAATGAACAGCTGCAAACACAAATCAGTAGGTTTCTTCACCTGGTTCAAACTCAGTTGTTCAGATAACAATTCAAACATAACAAATACTTCATAACAACAGGAGTAGCATGTAAGGTGCACATTAGAAAAATATCTTGAATAAGAATAGCCCCTAAAATGGTATCTTTTTTAAAAATAAATGTAAGAAAAGCAAAATATTTGCAAATCGGTTTAGTTTAGTTTGACGATTGAATGGCTTTCTTCTCCTTTATAACATAGAGGGCTATAATTGATAAACGATATGGTCTCATTCCATATCTCATGTGAAAAAAACACCAATTTTTATATCGCCCAGCCCTAGTGAGCGTTCATATTCTGTATTTGCGGGTGTGTATGTATGTGTGTGTGAGTGTGTGTGCGTGTGTTGCACGCATGCGAAATCTTTCCTCATCTGTGTGCATGTGTGTCTGCTGGGTCTTGTTCCGCCTGGTGGGTCGACGGTAGGTGTGTGTCGGGGGATGCACTGGAGGAAACGCTTTGCCTTTCTGAATAAACCCCCCAACCCCCAACCCCCCTCTGTGTCTCTAGATCTGTCTGAGGTGTGGTATGATGGCCGGGGTCACATCCAGCATCTGGACAGGCTGGCTAACGCGAGGAGCGTCAGCCCTACTAACGAAATGGTTTCCCATGAGTCAGTGGACTATAGAACAACCCTACTGGAGGGTACGTCAACCTCCCCACCACCACCAAACCCCCCCCCCCCCCACCCCTCATCCCTCCTTCCACTGTATCTGCTTACCTCCCTGTGGGGCTGAACACTATGCTAGCTGCGCACTGCTCTTCACATGCTCCTAAACTAACAGCTGTGTCCTACAATATTTTTTTTTCTTTTCGATTTTTCATTTTTCGACCAACCGATCAAAACCTACATTTTTCTGTTTTTTAACATCAAGCACGGATTAACACTGATCACTGTCTAGCTTTAACACCTTCTAACTCATTATGTTGGAATGACGACATATTTCATTTAAAAGCGATGAAAGATTGTAGGTTCGAGTCTGTATTTGAGTAAACGAACCCACAGTTTTCTTAAAATTATTTTCCTGAAGGTACAGAAAGGGTTCAAATCCCAGGTGTGAAGGTGAAGGCAAGTTCTCCACAACTAAAATAAGTGACAAGACTAACTAACTTACTAACTAATGCTTTTACTCTGGCTTTGTTGGGCTCCTGCAATTGTAGATAGGTGTCAAATTCAAAGCTGAACTAAACCTGGCTGCCTCCTGTTCTGGCTGTTTTGGACAGTTATTAAAAATATTCACGTTTATTATTGATTATTGCTTATTTCCCTCCCTGCTAACAGCATCAGCAACTCTTCCCAGCATGACTCGCCTCTATTCCATTATCAAATGTACTCTCTGTCTTTGTAGTCGCCCTTCTCTGATCATGTAACACGCCTTGACCTCTGGAGGCCCCACTGATACAGTCGTTGACCTGCAAACCCCCCCCACCCCCCCTCATCCCCCCTCTAGATCAGGGCACCGACAGGCCCGAGACATGCCGGTCGGCCCCCCCCATCTACGGAGGCAACGGGGAGCTGCTGTCCCCGCGGCTGGGGGTGCTGGGAGGAGGGATGGGTCTGGGGATGGAGGGGGAGCTGGTGTCGCCCCTGCTGATGGCACCGGTCCACATCGACCCGTCCTGCCTCCACCCGGACCTGCTGAAGGAGGTGCAGCACGTGGTGATCGCCCGGGAGCAGCTGCTGCTCCACCTCAACCAGGTCATCGGCAGAGGTCAGTCACTGTCCTCACGGATGGTTGCCACATCTTTTTATATCAGCAGTCCCTCAACTAATCCTAAAAATACTGCAGTAGTGTTGGGAGTATCGGGGGCTTATTGAGGCTCAACATTTGTGCATCATATATGGATTTTAAATTGAGATGAGCTGCAAGCTGTAATTATCAAAACACAAGTGTCATGAACCTAGAACCTAGCTTTGTGTTTTGTTTTTTACTTTTTTTTTTTAATATATAGCATCTTATAACAGGGTTGCTGCAGGACATTTAAAAGCATTAAAAGTCATTAAATAGATTTTGTGAAAATGAAGGCCTTAAATGGCATTAAAAAGCATTACATTTAATGTCGAGAGGCATTGAAAAATTAAATGCACTTGATGGGAAAAACAATTTATTTTGATTATAGAAACATTTGATGATTTGGATCAGAAGTATAGTGTGATGATTGACACGCACGTCAATTAGCACGTCGGAAAAATGGGAAAATGCGACACACCATTGTTGTTTTTCTGTCATGTCCACAGCAACTACACCGCTACAACTGTCAATCAGTACCACAGAGTGAAATACTACTTCTTCTGAAAATATAAACAAATAAAGAAATAATTAAAACAGCATACATATACATGAATTGCCAGAAATTGTCACTGATACATCAATGGAGAAATGCATAAGGAACGGTTGGTGAAGTTAAACAAAGAAAAAAAAGAAGAAAAGGAACAATCACTGCATCAGAAAGGAAATATTTTAATATCCCTTATGATGCATGTGTATTGTAACCAATTCCATTTCAAACGTATTACAATATCTGATAAGTAGTAAAGGGATATTGACTAACCCACTCCATTTATAAGTAAACACATTCAGAATAGAATAGATTCAAATCAGCATAGCATGACAGTAAAAATATGGGTTTTCTTGCACGCAGTTCATGATGGAATGTATCTCATGTTGGTGACCCTATTGTCCACTGAGCTTAGAACAGAGATTTGTGTCAAAACTGTGGAAAGGCTTGAAATCAAGGTCGTAAAAACACACTAAAAGACCTTAATTGCACGCTCAAAATCACAGCGCATTGTGTGGTTGAAGTCAGGCTGCACACAGATCAAATTCAACATCTAGCGGCGTGAAACCCCCCCCCCAAAACAACCCCTCAACAACCCCTTCTGCCCCCTCAGTCGAAGAAAAAGGGCCTTGATTTTCCAGGCAGGGTTTTTAAAGTGGCGTAGGATGATTTGCTCACAGCTAGTATTCCCAGGGTCCATTGTTGGGGTCTGTAATCCAACACCGCCGACCATCTGCGAGGACGTGATAGGAGAACGCCGCGCTCATTTTATTCCTGCACTCCTCCCAGTCTGGGGCAAGCCCTCGTGTCTTAAAAAAGCGATATAATTCAATAAAATGAACAATAACTCAGGGGGCTTTGGCGTGGACTATTAGCCTATGTGGAGTACTAATGAATAAACCCTCGTACTGGGTTACTTGTGCGGGGAGATTTAGTGCGAGAGCGGCGGTAATTTTAGAGAATCTGAATTAGCTGTCGTGGGTGTGAAAACAGGTGACAAACATTTAGAAGTGTCAGTTTTTCCAAAGTGTCTAAATGAGACCAAAACCAAATAAGACCCCAACGGTCCAAACAACCACAGAAAAAGCTTCCCTAAGCTAACCTACATGTGACGATGCAGGACTCAGTATTTGATTCCTGCAAGCTTAAGCAAGTATTTTAGCTGATACCATGCAATTGGGAACCATTTATGGGCAAGATTTAGAAACTGTCTTTGTGCATAAGGCAGCAGATCACGGAGAAGATGTGATCACAATCAGATTCAACCCCGTTGGCCAAGTATGTCCAGTTGTCAGCAACTTAAAGTGGAACTTTAATGCAGCGCCAGGACAAATTCTCCAATGTTAAGTCATCTGGAAATTCAGCAGTTTCACCAATGAAGTATCAGATTTAGAGGATTATTGCCAGGTGACTGTTCTGCTTGGGCCTTAAGGCTTTCACCAAGTCATTCTAGTGTCAAAGTGCACTTGAGTATCAAAATCTATCAAATGTAGTTTTGATAGAAAATTAGTTTTTCACCGTGTAGCAGCTGGTTCTGGTTGGAAAGGAAAGATTTGTAGTAAAAAGGCCGGTCTCTTAAGGGATTCCTCTCGCAGTGTTGCCAATGTCGGTCTCAGTGAGGGGGGAAAAAGCACTTTTAGCTGACAGACTTTGACAAACATTGCTTCATAACATGTCATAGGCAATCTAGATGGCCACCACCAAACATTTTTGTACATATATAGTCATTAAGACACTTAAATATGTCAACTTAGGCCACAGGTTAAAAAAACAGCCGTTCCTATGAAACTGAATGTCAACGTTAGCCAGCTCTGACCGTTAGCTAGCATAATTTGCCAAAGCAACTGGCTGCCATTGAGGAACTTGTCTTGAATGAACTTGTCATAATTGAGTGAATAATTTCCAAACAATTATTTTGCCATTTGGGTAAAACTCAATAGTTGTCTCAATGTTCCCATAGTGGTGTGACGTCAAGTGACTATGACTCACTTTGGTGGGTTGGTTCACCTACATTAGATGTTTTTATATCTAAGTCCCTAACTAGGTAGCTTCTTTGAATAGACAAATGTCCCCCATAAACGACACATTCTCAGTTCATCTCTTAAAGTAGGCGCCGATGTGGGCTGGACAATCAGTGTTCACCATCTTCAAAGCCCGGAACCTCGTCGCCAGTTGGCCTTAAACACAGCGCATCTCCTGTTTCGCCGGGCTTTGTTTTGAGTCGGTTGTGGAAATGTTATTTAGGCCGCCGCAGGTTTGAACACGGGTTTTTCCAATAATCTGATTCTGACTAATGCATCATGTATCAACCTGCAGGTCACTTTGGCTGTGTTTTCCACGGAACTCTGCTGGAGCCAGACGGGCAGAAGCAGCACTGTGCAGTCAAATCTCTGAACCGTAAGCATCAGCCCCCTCGCAGGTGTATGAGAAACCATATTTCTTCCCCTTGAACCACGTACAGCACCCCCAGCACGTGGCCTTTTTCTCTCCCTGTCCAAACATATTTGCGTCCTTCCATACTTGTTCCAACCAACATCTCCTTAAATTGAATACTTATTGCATGATATCACGCTGTGGCAATCGCATTAAAGACCTCATCTCATCGGAGACCGGAGCCCTCTTTGACTCGACCGCCTTGATGGTGATGAATTAGCATCCAATGGTGAGGATGGCATCAGGGTCCCCGCTAATCACGTAACCTGTCACTCGGTGGAGGGAGATTGATGTTGGGGAGGTTCGGCCGAGGACTCCGCGCAGTCACGAGGAGCCTCCCTCAGCATGATGAGATGAGCTCTAGTCCTCTGGGATTTGAAGCTTTAATCGAGTTTAGAGGTTTCTGAGGGGCGTCCCGTCTTTGTTTTGGCCCGTCTTTTGTTCTATTTTAGAGCTGAATCATTAATAATATAAACATTATTATAACAGCTCGTTGAAATCCATTCTATATTCCTTGCATGAGTAGTAAAGGGCTCTCCCACGCAAGGCTTTAACATAATTTCCTCACTTAAATGTCCAAATGAAAAGACGAAATGTCTTTGTATCTTCGGGGGGTCTGAGCTCAGTTTGGAGGCCAGTCAGCTGGTTCCCCCGCGACTAAAGAGCCTCCATTTCTAACCAGATTACAGCCGAGCCACCGAGGCTAAAGTGCGGGATGCCAGAGGCGGGAATGCAATTGGTAAATGAGAATGCGCCATAGGTCGGGGCTGGGTGAGGTTTTTCACCGAGGGTTCTTTCAGCTGAATTTCCATCATCATCCTTTAAAACAGTGACCCCCCCGCCCCCCCCCCTCCCACTTTAGTCTGAAAGATGCTGGAATACCCCTACATTTCGAGGAACCAGGAGGAACTTTGATCTTCGGTCCTTTCATCCCTTTTAAAGGGATAGTTCTGATTTTTTGACATGAAGTTGT
>CAESWR010000687.1:19316-29662 GCA_903171835.1 Mullus surmuletus | reverse complement strand
ACACACACACACACACACACACACACACACACACACACACACACACACAAACTGGTGGTGGAAGTGTGTGAGATATTAATCCTGAAAGCAGCGGCGTGGGGCGGCTCCAGCCACCTTTTGCTGCCACCTCTGGCTCTGAGCGCTGATCATAAACACGCCGCCGCTCTGGACCGGCAGCTCCACACGAGCCACAGCTCCTTCGCTGGCTGTAAGAGGCAGCCGGCGACTTGTGATCGTAGTAACACTTGCACGGTGTTGGCTTTCGGCCGATGCAACGATTATAAATACACGCACATTGCTTGTTTTTGGGGGGGGTTTTTTTATGTAAGTGAAGCAGCAGGCGTGTGTGCTGTTGCGGTTGACGGCTTTAAGATAGTTCTGTGCAACCGTCTCGTTGGTGGCCCGCTGTATCGGCACACTTTGACTCTTTTGCTGCTACGTTTTCAGCTGCTAATCCCAGAGCCACTGCAATTATGATGAAAAAGTTGAAGGCAAGGAGCAGGGGCGTCCCAATCCGATACTGGTATCGGATATTGGTCCGATATAAGCAAAAAAACTAGTATCGGATTATATTGGCCTGCATCTAAAGTCTCCGATATCAGCACTCGGATACACACAGTCCATTCCAGACTCCGCTCCAACACTTCTGATACTGATATCGGTCCGATATCAGCAAAAAAGGCACTTAATTTATTCTATTCAATTGTAGAATATACTTATGTTTAAGTTAAACTCACTTTTCTGATCTATTTTATCCAATTGTAGGATATAATTGTGTCTAAGGTTAAAATGTATGTAAGCCATTGGTTAATAATCAATGGGTCAGTGTTTCTCATAGCTACTGTTGCTGACTATTGTTCTCTCTTTGAGTAATATCACTTGATCAAGCCTTTTCTAACATTCCATACTACAAAATAAGTCATAAAAGTATGTATGATTCATGCTGATTTGGTATCTCATCAATATCTGTATCTGCCAATACTCAAGGCTGCAATATCGGTATCTTATTGGAAGTGAAAAAGTTGTATGAAAACACATTTGTCACAAAAAGGTCAAAGTAATGTGGATTTATACGTGCGGGCCCACACCCGGTTTTAATGAAATTGTCAGAAAAAGATGAAAAATGGTGCCGTTGTTTCTGCATTGTTTTTTTAGACAAAGGTCAAACCAGATGTAGGCGAAAATGCAAAACGTGTGAAATTAGCACGACTCAAACGCCCATCATGCACGGCGGGGCCGCGTCTATATACACTGCTGCTGCTGCACGGTCGCTGCAAAGCTTTTTTTTAAAAACCTTATTTGTGAGTGGCCTCCATCGGGCCCCTCGTTATCAGCTGCCACAGGTAATCCGGTTCATCTTTCCACCCAACAAATGACGCAACCAGTTTGTGTCGATATTATCTCGTTCCTTTTTTTAAAAACCTCCACTCGTTTCTCAGATGTAGAAAACGCTAAGTCATCCTGCGTGATTTAGCTGATAAAACTGCAGATATTCTCACACCGCCGCTATAATTTGTTTCGATTGGGGCATTGGCTGAGCTAAGTAGAGCCAATAGAAACCAGACTGCAATAATAATTGTATAAACTGTCGAAGACAAACACACACGTTTCCCCAGATCAGCTGGGCTTTGACCCCAAATACCACCATTTTGCTATAATGTCACGGGACTCGAAAAGGTCGAGATTGTCAAGGGAGTCCTGTGTTAAGCGCTTTGCGATATGTTATCAGTGTCCATTGTGCCCAGTTTAAGCGGCGTTGAAATTGAAAATAAGGCCAAATGCTGCAGTGTTTTATGTGGAAAAACTTGGCTGGAACAACTGACGATAACTGGTATCTGAGCTCAGACGGTTCGCGCAGCCCATTTTCCCAGACTCTATCCCTCCGAGAGTGAATTCATTTATCAGAGATATAATCTCTTTGGCAAAAGAACCTTTCTCCATCCAATTCTACTTTCCATTTTTACTGCAAACGGATTCCAACATAATCAGTCTGGGACGGGGGTTGTAAAGCCCACGCGAAACCCAACCGAGTCTCCAAAAAAACCATGGGTGTATTTTGCGAGCCGATGCTGAAAGATTGAATATCTTTGCTGTACTCTGATGGTTGGAGTTTAAAAACCAGCAGGCATGTTAGAGGGTTGGACGATACGGACTCTGCTTCTAAACCAGATCAGACCGGCTCGGAACCTTTTATTTAGAGACCCGTGCGCCGCCGTGGTAACCCGATGCCTGGGTGGTAATGTTTGCCCTACCTTTGACGGCGCTAACCTGACCTTCAGAGAATGACCCAACAAACCCTCTGCAATCAAACCCTTTCCTCTGTCGCCTCAGAAATCCTCGAGCACTCAGACGTTTGCACCCAAAGTGGTAATCCATGCTAAGGCCCCCCCCCCCCAACCCCCTCACAGCTGGCCGGCTAATATTGGACCCTCCGTGGCAGTGGGGGCTCGGGCCAAGTGTGGTAAAGGTCACGGCCGGCTGGTGTTGTTTAGTGTTGAGGTGGAGCCAGGTAGCTGAACAGCAGGAGGATTTCCCATCTTTCTTCATACCTTTGGGTCCATCTTAAAGGGACAGTGCACCCCCAAATTTTCCACTATACCGTTGGAGAGGTGAGTGGTTGGAGTTTCAAGGTGTTTCCTCCCTAACCCCCCTCTGATAAACTAAATAAACCCTCAGGTAACTCTAAATTACTCAAAAATGTCAAAATGTTGCTTTTGTATAAGAAAAAGCATGTTTTGCTAAATCCATGAAGGCTAATAAATGACGCTGGAGGCTGAAGACAAACAAGAACTATATTACTATTGCAATTTATCCTGGTTTACATCCTTTATTGACTTGGATTGATTGGAATAATACAACAAATGGTACGATAAAATGGTATAGATTTACAAGTACTTGAAATCGATTGGTCCATTGAAAGGTCCAGGAAGTGCTGTGTTTTGTCATGGTACGACCTCCTCAGCTGCAGCAAGGGACAGAAATCAGCATTGGGAACAGCAGCACCATGTGTCCTTCCAAAGGTTTTGGATCGGTCGAGTATGTTTTTGAATTCTGATGGCCGTTTTGGTATTGCAAGCTTTAATAAATCAATCAATCTTTATTTCAGACTCGAAAACACAAACACTCTGTCCAGTGCCTCCAAAGACTTGGATGACTACATGGGCATGGCTAGAGCCATCATAATTTCATTTTGAGAGTTCTTCAGCCGGGCCATAAAGCTTACATACAATTTCTAAGAAGAACATCTAAGGTGGGATGCAGCTGTCACTCATCCACCTCTTTATTCCATTATAATAAACCTAATGAGGTTCGGTTATAATTTTTGGATGGACTACCCCTTTAATTTGGTAGATGCTTATAGAAACAGACCAACTATATTTAACCATCAAACAAGTGAAAGCAATGTAGTCAACTTAAATGACTTTTTAAACGTTTTTTTAAACTAGCTTAAGCATCTTGTATCTGTTACTTTAAGACTGAGGGATTAGGGAAACACTCCACCACTTGGCTCCACCCCATGGTCGAGGTGCTACCTGTGCCATTTCCCCGCTCGCAGCGGCAGTCACACCGTCTGTCTGCTGAATAAACTCCACCGCGGTTGGTTGCATGCCAGAGATTTTTAATCTGGCGAGGCTAACGGCTGTAGGTTATTTCCCCATCTTCTGTTCCTCATCCTCACTTCCCACTTTGCATAGAGAGACAGTTTGATGAATGACGCCTCCCATGACCTGCGTTTTAAAATGCCGGTCAGACTCTGATTTGAATGCCCACTCACGTTTGAATCTATGTAAACTATGGGGTGGGGGGGGCGTGGGGGGGGTTAACATTGTGCCAGATGCAGACACCCCGAAGTGGCTGCTGGATTTCTGTTCATGCATTTCATTAGACGCAATAACTCTCCCCGCAGGCGTGTCTTTTGTGATTTGTTGTGATAGTATTTGTTTCGATACAACAGGAAACACTTGAATCACCTTGTTTATTCTCAAAGCGAACTTAATAAAAACTCATGAACTACGCATATTTGTCATGCAAGATATAAGCTTTTCGCATCTATCCCGAGAACGATATCTGATACCAATATTTGTGTAAATATTGGAATCAGATATCTACCTTTGTCGTATTTTTTTTGACATACCGTAAGAGGAGAGCAGCTTTTTTCCTCCTTTTCAGAAAGTGTCTGTGATGGAAGGTGGACTTAAAGCGTGTGTAGATCAAAGATATTGGCACAGTTTGCCTCTTATTAACATAATTAATGATGGTGTGTGGATAATTTTGTGCTTCGCTTTAAATGAATACAACAGTGTGCGTGTATTTAAAGCCACTCTTTTTGCTTGCAGTTGATGGTAAGCTGCAGTGAGCTGTGATGTCACACACCTTTGATCTCTCCCAGAGACTTTTGGCAGATGAACGTGAATTTAACCTTCTTATGTCAAATTCCGAGCTCAAAGTTACAGCTGAGGGAAGAAAAAAAACACAACTTTGACCGAGGATCGTGTTTGTTGGTTTCTGTGCGACGGCTCCTGCGGCAGTGTGTCAGTTCCCAGCATTTTATCTTGTATTTGATTTGATGTCCGTCTGTAGGGGAAACTCAACTCCGGAGCGGTGGACGTTCCCAGAGCCCGATGCTCTTGTCAGTTTAACCTGATTAATGCTGCGGCTCAAAGCCAGGAGTACAAAGGACTGGGGAAAAAATCTTCTTTGTGCCCTCTGAGCAGCCTTGTCCTCGTCTATACCTTTTTTGTTGAGTTCTGAACAACGTATTTCAGTATCAAACCATTTCAGCAGTGTTAGATCCCAGTGTAGATGCTAAGTGCAGAAACCACAGCAGCCGTCGGTCTAAACTCAGGTTTCTAACAGGCTTTGTATTGAATTAGAACTGTATTTGAGCACTTAAGAGTGGTTTAAGAGTATATTGATGAGGAAATATAATACAGTAGGTCTGTATTTAACGAGAAGAGAAATTTGAATGGTTAAAATCAGAGAAAGTGCTCAACAGTAATTGCAGTGTGTGCTGCACAGGCTGAGCTAATGATGAAATATGAAAACATTACTCTAATTGGAGAAGAAGTTGGAAAATCTCAAGCGCTTCAAATGAAAACAGCCGAACACGGATACAAAGGCTTCAGCAAATCCATCAAAGTGACATTTTTTGCTCTGTCCCTATTAAATATAATTGAATCCGGTGCGTTCTAACTCCTGTTGGACGCTAATCCCAGATAGTGGAGCTAAAAAAAGGTTTTAGTGGATTTAAAGACAGTTTCAAAGTAGAGAAAACTACAGAGCGTGTACTGATACATTGTCCATATGTGAAAGTCTGTTTTAGTGGCAAAAGAAGTTGGAAAAAAAACAAACAGAGATTAGGCTTTGTCAAACAAATAGATTAAGAAATAAAATCAGCTGTATTTGCATAATAACGAGCATAAACAAAAACTGCGGTTTGTTAATTCGCCCTGGATAAAGATAACAAATAATTTCTGCATTCTCCTACTTGACTGAGCTGAGCTGTTCTGGACTTATTTGGATTAATTGTACCATTCAGAGACCGGAGATGAAGAAAAAATGACAGCAGCCCACCTATCAAGTCTTTTTTTCCCCCTCCATCCTTTGTGCATTCACTTGAGTGCTCTCCTGTCTTTGAAGAAATGTATTGATGGAGCAGAGAATGTAAATGGTCAGGGCCCAACACACACACACACACACACACACGCGCGCGCAGAGTCTACTGTAAATGTGTTTAAAAGCATCCAGTCTGCGGTTTCTGCTCTGAAGGTTTGATCTGATTTGCACTTTTGCTTCATTGTTTAAACATTTACAAACGCGGCAGGAAGGGAATTGGAATGATTTCACCGGCCCGGCCTCCTGCTCCGGCGGATATACCTGCTCCGGCCAGCTGGTGTCAGCATTGACAGTCACAGTGGTCCTGACCCAGTTAACCGGGATGAACGGTGACCCACTGGGGGTAATCAAAGCTTCTGTGACCTTCCTTTTTGGTTCGTTTGAAAGGGGAAGAGTGGGAATGACTGTCAGGTTATTCCTCTTTCAGTTCCCACGACAGCTGGTCTAAAGAGTTGGATCTACTGCTGAAATCCACCTCTTACCAAAGTCTTGTTTCTCCCAAGTGGTACCAGTTTAGGTCACAAGCATATGGTACGACTTGGAAGGCTAAACCTTAGTCCGCCAACGGCTCCCTTATTTTGTCATGCTATCCAAGCCAGAATATTCAAGGAAGAAGAAGCAAGTGATAGATGACATGGTGTTGGTTGTGGTTTATTTTAATGTTTATCACCACACTCCACCTCGGCCTCATGCTGAATGGTACGGTTTGGTATCGTACAGTTGAGTATGGTTAGGTTTGGTATGACATGGCTCGGTATGGTACGGTCTGGTATGGCTCGGTGCAGCAAGTAGGATTCAGTATAGTTTGGTACGGTATGGTCTTGTGTGATTCAGTTCAGTATAGTACAGTACAGTGCATTAGGGTTTGGTATGGTCTAGTATGGTTTGGTACAGCACGTAGGTTCAGTATGGTTTGGTACAGTATAGTCTGGAATAGTTTGGTTCAATCTCATATGGTTTGATGCAGTAGGTGGGTTCAATATGGTTTGGTCTGGTATGGTTCAGTTCAGTAGTTAGGCTTCAGTGCTGTTCGGTACGGTTTGGGCCGGGTTAGTTCAGTATGGTGTGGCTATTTTTGTAGCCTTCACAACTTTTGACAGTGGAGATGTAAAAAACTGGAATACTCTACCAAAGTGAACCGGACAGCACTGTACCACACAGAGGAAACAAGGTTCTACCGTCCCGTCCTGAGACCAGGAGAGGGTACGACACGCGTCAGACATCCAAGTGTTCCTGGCCGTCTCATCAGGGAGATAACGGCCTCTCCTCCATCTTCTCCTCTCGCCCTCATTTTTCCTCATGCTGAAGGATGGCCACACTCATCTCACGCTTATATTGAGTTGCCTAGCAACCGGGGGGAGATGGCTTTTTTTCCGTCTTGCCTTCCCATTTTGGGGAGGGGGGGGGGGGTACTCAATGATGGAAGCGTGGGTGGGTTTGCGGGTTGCTTTGTTCGGGAATCCTCGACCGGTGAGGCGAGGTGATGTATTTTAAGCCGTGTGTGTTAGACTTAATTAGCGACCAGATTCACCGGGGCTTTGCCGCTGTTGTGACGATGGGTTGGCTTTCTAATTGTCGCCGTGCCAGTGAGAGTAAGGCTGAGTGCCAGGATGTGTAACCCCAATAACTCAAAACTTCACAGACTGGAAGCATCAGACAAGTCTGGAACATATGCTTTCTTCATACCTTTGCCTTAAAGGGATAGTTCCCCTTTTTGGCTCAAGAATTGCGTTAGTGTGGAAGTTTTTCTTCTTACTTGAAGAAACTCACCAATTAGTTCCATTATATTTGGTTTGGCTGTCACATTTTTTAGCCCCTGAAACTCCAACCAGTGCTTTGTGGACTCAACTGTGCCACTGATAATGAGCGAATTCTTCTTTTTCATCCCTTTATGTATCAGCAAATAAATGAATTTGGAGTCAGACTTTGTTCTGCCAGATGTCTACATATTTTATTCAGTTACTAAATTAGTTTAGCTGGGATTCTATTGAAATGCGGTGCAGTGCGAGCAATTGAGCCAACCTCAAATCTATAAATTAAATCAAGTAATTGTGGCCGGAGAGTACGTGATGTTTCCACAGCGGCAGCACAGAAAGGTATTGTGGCGCTTTACGTCACCGTCCCGCCGGTTGGCAGAAGCGGAAAACCTGAGGGGCAGAGCGCACCCGAACGCAGCACGCCGCACGCTTCCTCCTGGCTCTCGACGGGGCGTTTGAGCGGGAGCCCCCCGTGTAATTAATGTGCCCTCAGGAGACGTGTTTAGCACAGGCGGAGGGAGGGAGTGGCGGCGTGCGGCCAAGATCATCCACAACAACACGCCTCCAAAAAATTCTCAAAAACAAGTTGGGCTGTCTTTGAGTGTCTCGTCAGATCTTGAAAGGAAAAACAAGAAAAGTTCTTTCCGAGGATATAAATTCACTGTAGCCGCACAAACTATTTTGATTTGTTACCCTCAAAAAATCCACTGTTGCCCAGACAGGCTCGGCTTGGGTGGCCCACCCAGGGCGATAAAACCAAAATTGTATCTCGACAATATTTGTTTTAGTTTTGTTTTTTTTGCCTGATAAATTCTTTACCTAGATATTGAACTTGAACAGTGGATGTTTCTGTTTGGATGTTTCTAAAGCGGTGATGTGTAGGACTGGGTATCAGCAATCGATACTTTTGAGGTATCGACCGAAACAATCCAGTACCAATTAGTATTGAATCTGTGCCTGTCAAACGAAAACCTACAATTGGTTTCTATGGTTTTACTCGCAGCCAATCGCAGTGAGCATAATTTGAGCCCTTTCAAAGTGTAAAGGTAAACAGAACTTTATTATCCCTGAGGGGCAATTCTTCTTACAGCCAGCAGTGACAATTAGGAGAGGGGAGTACACACAAATAATAAATATGAAAAGAAAGTTCAAATGATGCTGTATTTTTGTAAAAAATCTTTTGAATGGGGAGGACTGGTTACATCTGCACAAGCGATTGATTAATATTGAATGAAGTAACAAAAAGTATTAAATGAGCTACTCAATGGGTATAGGTATCGTTTTAAGGGTACTGGTGTCGTTACTGCTAATGGAAAATCTTTAAACGATACCTAGCTCTAATGGCGAGTCACCTTCTTCTAGATTTGTCAGTCCTTGTCGGCGTCTCCGCTCGCCGGCAGGACGCCTGCTGCAGCGAGCTCAGCCGAGGCCTTTTCATTCAGCAAGTTGATGTGCGCGCGGGCTTCGGCTGACGATGTGTTCAGAGCAGGAAACGCGTCTGCCCGCTCATTCACGCTCGGCACCCGCCCCCTTTCAGAAAAAACACAACACAACTCGCCTTTTAATCTAAAGCCTTCCCGCTCTTTCTCTCCCTGTTGCTCCGTATTCCTCTTCACTTTGCTCTCCGTCTGAATCTGCTCCCTCCATTTTTGTTCTCTCTCACCCTTCCTGTCTTTTTTGTCCCGTGTCTCCTTCTCCATCTCCCTCCCTCCTTGCCCTCTCTCTCCCTCTCCCTCCCTTTCTCTCTCTCTCTCCGCGTTGCCGTGACGTCACTGTGTTTGTATAGCTATTGTCTTACAGCGGCTGCAGCACAAGCGGCCGCGGCTCCTCGCCGGATTTTCCAGTTTCTCTTCCCCCGCTTGCCGGGACTGCCTCTCTCTGTCTCTCTCTCTCCTCCTTTTTCACAGGCATGAGACGGAGAAGGAGAGGGTGATGAGAGGAATATAGACCGCGATAGCTCGCCACATCCCTCTCTGGATTTGACCACTTTCTTTTCCGCCTCAGCTTTGGAGGATTTCTCCTCTCCGCTTTAGAAAAACAAAACAAATATTTAGTGATTTAGCCATCCACGCGGCCTCCCGTATTTTTGTGGTTGGACGAGCGGAAGGCGCGTGTGTGTGTGGAGGAGGAGGAGGAGGAGGAGGAAGAAGAGGAGGGCTTTTAAAGCGGCGACGAATAGCGTAGCTGGGGCATCTGGCCGTCTGGGAGGCAGCGACGGCCGGCTGGCTGCATTGTGTTGCTTTGATGACCCCTGCTGTGTAGCTGCCTGCTCACAACCTCCCCTCTCTCTCTCTCTCTCCCTCCCTCTCTCTCTCGCTCTCTCTCTCACTCTCTCTCTCTCTCACCCTCCCCCTTCTCTCTCCTCTCTTTCCTCCTTCTCATCCTCCTCCTCCTTTCTCTCCATCACAGCTCCCGATCCAGCCATGTTCGGCACAGAGTCCTCATGTAAGTACCACCACCATCCTCCCACCTCTTTATGTATCTTCCTTTATGTGCGTGTGTGTTATCTTGAAGGAGATTTTTTTTTTCTTCTTTTGCTCTATGCGTGCATCTCCCCTCTGCTCTCCTCTTCCTGTTTTAAAAAAAAAAAAATTGTGCCTCCATGGTTGCTGGTGGCAGATTGCATGGAGAGAGATCTGGGATCTACCATTTTAGCACGGAGGGTTGGCAAACGCGAGCTAGCCGGTCACGCTGAGCTTACCGCCTGCCCCGCATTCTCTCACTCTCAGCGTGTGTGTGTGTGTGTTAGTGTGTGTGTGTGCGTTTGCGTGATCATCCCTCGTCTGGATGTGCTTCCAGTCCACCGAGTATAACGACGTGCTGGTTGAAACGCTGCTACCCCCGAGTGTGTCTTTGTGCATGCTTTTTGTGTTGATGTATGTGTGTGTGTGTGTGTGTGTGTGTGAGAGCACCTCAGAAGATGGATGCTTTTGCCAGAGTTGCATTGCTCCCAGAAGCCCGCCGCCGCCTCCC
>CAESWR010000686.1:149731-165490 GCA_903171835.1 Mullus surmuletus | reverse complement strand
ATCGTTGTTCCAGAGAAGCTCAGGGATTTCATGCCGCCTGGTAAGATCTGTGAAAATGTCAAGTAATAATAATGGCCCAACAAAGATAATGATAAGCTAAATTGCCCAAACAATGAGCGCCCCTTTCAACCGCGTGACGTTGCTCAGAAGGTTTGGTGCGCTTCAATCAAACCGAATCCACTTGGTCAGGTGTGACAGCGACCTAAGAGTAGATATTCCTGTATTATCACTATAATTTGTAATACTAGCGGTAACATTTGCTATGAGTTCTCAACTTCACCCCTCGCGCAGGTTGACTTAAGCTTCATGCTTTCAGTATCAGATGCAAATTGAGCAGAAAAGCACAGAAATCTGCGTTTTTACTTGAATGCTTTGGTAAGAATGTGCCTCCTCCGCTTGCTCCTCCAGGTTTGACGGAGATCATCAAGTTCGTCAAGCCCGCTCCGATCGATCAGGAGGTGTCCAAGAAGGCTAAGAAAACGCAGGATGGTGGGAAGAAGAAGAAGCAGGGAGGAAATCCGAACCTGCCAGGCGCCATGGAGAACATGTCCGTCAATGACGCATAGACGCCAACATACAACAGTGACACTTTACCTGGTGCATGGATAGAAACTGATGGAACAGAGCAGCATTTTTTGATTAATCTGGGCTCTTATCGCTGCTCTCTGTGGTAAAACGGTTGCAAAATGGGGAAAACAAATCAAAGTCAGCACTTAGTGTTATTTTCTTCCTGAAATGGTGGTATTTGGCTCTGTTCCAGCGCGCATCTATCTGCCTGGGTGGTGTTGGTCATCTCAGCTATTCCTTCTCCTTGCTCACCAAAAAGCACTCAGAATAAAGGGATCGCGCCTCGCCTTCATCTGTCTGTCACCCTCTCACAGTCTCAGCAACTCGGAGCATAAAACAAACAGATAGGAGCGGCTTTGTGTCCGTAATCATACATCAGCTAGCAAAAAAAATGTACTTTGATTACTCGAAGTCTGAAAAGGCTTAAAAGTTCATGTTACAATTTTATTGTTTTAACTGTCTGTTTTGGGCTTTGACCCCCCCTTCCCCCGATGCCTTCACCCATTTGTCATCTTCCACCACTGTTGATATTATGCTGATTGTGTCGTCGCTGTTATAAAGATAAATATATGATTGAACATTGATAAAGGGGCACTCACGGCAAACAAATAATAAAATCAATTGATATGGAAACTCTTTTTGTTCAATGAGTTGGTTTGTCATTTTATTCTCTTAATAGTGTTTATGGCTAAATTAGCTTCAGTACCTTATCTAACAGAATGCATCGAGACTCAGTTATCACGGTTATCTGATAAAACGGCAATAAGGAAGATGCGGTGGTTACTCATTAACTCCACTAGACTTTACACCTCTCCACTTTCGATGCAGTAAGAAGCCGAGTCGCTTTGGTTACAATACATATCCAAAAAGGTAAGATGAATGTTTGGCTTCTATTAGAGAATTTCCTTCAAAGATTTGAGCATATTTAAGTTTGACAGACATCTTGTCACTGCAGGGGTTAGCCTGACACCTGCTACAATGAGTGACACCTCGGAAGACGACAATGAGATCTCTTTTTCACTTAAGGTAAACAATTTTTTTTTCACCTGTTATGAATTTGGAGAAGGAGCTACATATTTTATGTAACTCCAATATGGCCATTCCTGATTGAAACTAATGGCTTAAATGGCTGGAGCTTGACTCTACCTGGTGGTTGACATGTCTGTGCTGCTGTTTGCCTGACTTAAATCACCTGCATGCATTGTGTCTCGTGCGGTTCTAAACTGTAGTTCCTGGGCCGAGTGGAGGTGGTCCGCCCTGAGGGACTCAATATCCTGGAAGAAGCCTTTCAGACCCTAAAGGTCAGGAACAACTGCATAGCTCTCATTGTGTCCGAGCTGCAGCTTGGTAAAAGTGCTCGATCGTGGTGTCACATGTGAACATAATGGCAAGTGGTGTGTGCGGTGATGAATTTCCCGGTGTGGTGACTTTCTACAATAGTGTTTTTGTTGCACAATTATTGAGTTACATGCTAGTCTGCCTAAAGAACTATCTTGATAACAGGCTTTGGATGAACAACTACTGTAGCCAAAGTCATTCACCATCAGGCAGTTTGTATTGCAAAGAATAATGATAATAATTCCGTTTTCATTGGGACAAAAATTACTCTTAAATGAGTATTATAGGGGCTGTTAACACTGTACACCTCCATACAAGAGGAGAAAGTACAGTCAGTATCTGCCACCATCATTCCCTCACTTCATTTCATCTCCTCCAGACCCCCGACGAATACTCGGAAAAGAAAGGGAAGAAGGGCAAAGTCCACCTCTTTCTTTCTCTGAGTGGGATTGACATCTTGGAAAGCAAAACCAAGGTGAGCAATTTGAAACAAAAGTGCATATGTTGGAAGCGTTTCCTGGGATGTAGACAATTGAACTAAATGTGAACTTCCTTTCTCTTCTTTTCATTAGTTTTTGTTGTACACATGCCCTCTCTCTACTGTGTCCTTCTGCGCCGTCCTGCCGTCCTCGCCCAAAATCTTTGGGTTTGTGGCCAAAAACCCTGTGGCAGATGTCTACCACTGTTATCTGTGTCAGAGCAGGAAGTTTGTGAGTATTTCCCTGATAAAGAATTCACAAGAGGACACTGTTTAATGGTGACCGAAACCTGAAGTGACCCCCCCTTTTTGTGTGTGTGGCATCACCTAACACAACATTTATCAGTCTCATGTGCTGGTGTCGGTGATCGGCGATATCTTCCGAGCGTCTAAAAAGGAGGAGAATGTCAGAGGAGGGCGAGACCTAATAGTGGAGGCGCTCAGACACAAGGTACACTGCACATTTGCATCAGGTGTGGCTCTGCTGCCTCACTTCATATATCTCTGTCAGACATTTTTTACAGCCATCTCCTTTTTCCTCGTTTTTCTTCAGAATAAAGTGCTGCAGAAAGAGAACGCGGAGCTGAAGCAGAGGCTCAGATCACAGCAGTCTGACCAACGATAACAATGAATGCTGCATTTGGGCCCAACGACAAGAAGCTGTTTTATCACAATCTTCCAATATTCCTGGTATCCTGTAAATGTTTTCCCAGCAGTGGAATTTCTAAGATGAATGGTGGAATAGAGGAAGAAGAAAAATAAACCTTGGTGATGGAAACGATTTAAAGTGTTGAAAATGAAAATAAACTACTTATATCATTACACTTCTCTGCCTGATTTGAATCCCAGTGCCAGAAGAATCATATTCTTCAAAAGTAGATGTTATTTGATGTTTGTAATAATTTATGTTAAGCTACAACTTTAACGATTTTTTAAAATATCTGAAAAATGTTCAATTTTTCAAATGTACTGCAGGTGTTGTGCGACCTCAGTACCAGTAGAGGGCAGCAGCGGCCACCATATTAACCACAGTTATCCAGCGCCAATGTGGTGCCTTTAATTGCGGTAGGCGGAAAGAAAGCTCGTTACACAGAAACTCTAACAGCAAACTATTCAGTCGACGTCAGAGGTGGTTCATCCACCGTTTGCAGATGTCTAAGTGACTGACATCAAACGCGCTTCGCATATTTGTCATGCCAGGAACTAAAATGCGGGCGCTGTGACCTTAAGTGCGATACTGCCCGCTGTGCTGCGTGGTTTGTGGATTAACGAGGGTCCCTGAACGCACCACCGTGGACAGCAGATTTGGATCTGACAGACGAGGGTGCAAACACAGCTACAGTGAGGGTCGCGGCGGTGGAATGCGACGTGGAAAAGGTAGGCGGATTCACGCAGGTCGCCACCAAAACATTGGCTAAACTTCCGAGCGGATTCGTTCCTTTCTAACTAGCAGCTAACTTTTAAAAAAACAGCGCCGTTAGCAAGGTTAGCTAGTTTCAGGAGCTATTCGACTATTCCACTCCGTCAGCTGAATCATTACAAAGCACAGCGTGCGCAGACCGCCGCGCCGGGGTCACTTCCGGTCACAGACGCATGTTGTTCCCGCGCCCAGGCGGGAGGTTAGTGCGTGGGAAACGGGCCTGACCGGCGGACCATGGGGAATCGATCGTCGCGCCGCGGCAGCAGGATGTCGCTGCTGCCGGAGAGACGGAGCTCCGGCGGGGACCGGGACCGGGACGAGGACCGGGACAAGGACTCCGACAACGAGTCGCTGGACGGACTGAGGAGGCGGCAGGACATCGCGGAGTTCCCCTACGTGGAGTTCACCGGCCGGGACAGCATCACCTGTCCCACGTGTCAGGGCACCGGGCGCATCCCCTCAGGTGGGGCAGGGGGGGGTTGTGGGCTTTTATTTTTTTATTTTATTTTTTATTTTTTTTCACATTCTCTTGCTGTTTTCTTGCATAGAAAAGTGTCTTCAGATTGACCCCAATTTAATAGTTATTACTAGACAATCAGCTAAGAAATAGTATTCTAATTATTCTTATTCATAATAATAATAATAATAAATAAATCCATAAAAATATTCATCTCGTTTATTTTGAAATACAATAACATAAGAACAATAACAACAATGAAAAATAAATTCATACAAATATTCATCTCGTTTATTTTGAAATGCAATAACACAAGAACAATAACAACAATGGAGGTACAAAATTGTTAGTTTTACAAAGGCATGCTGGGAAACTCAAAGTAGGAGGAGGGCGCCCCAATAAAACAGTTACTAAAGACAAGAAATCCAGACAGGTGATAGACGAGAAGACAGTAAACACAAGCAGAGCAGGAAGAAAACGATACCAAAAAGAAAGGAAAAGATGATAACAGTGAGTTAAGTTCTTTGTTTATTCAGCGCTCAACCCGCTGTCAGACACTCCTTGCAGATAGCAGAAGATCGCTGGCCGAGCCAAAGGACAATATTGTGTCATTATAGATCTTATGTAACTTGTCCGAAAGTCTCAGCCAATGCAGGACACAAAATAAACACAGCCTTTGCTCTCGTTCCCGACAGGTCAAGTCAATGAGCTGGTCGCATTGATTCCATACAGTGATCAAAGGCTGCAGCCTCAAAGGACGTGAGTCGCGCTTGGTTTTTTTCGATTGTCAGCACTACCAAATGATGCAAAGCTTCATTTCTGTGGATCCAGGCGTGTAACACTGAGCCCATGTTCTCCTCTTCCCAGGAAACTCTACGTTGTTCTGTCAGTGGTGCTGTGTCTCTTCGCCTCCTCGCTCGTGGCCTTCTTCCTCTTCCCTCGCCCGGTGGTTGTGGTGGACGCCGGGATCTGCTCGGTGACTGTTTGCTTTGACCACGCCAACACCAAGGTCCTGATGAACATGACGGTGCGTTTTAAATTCACCCCACACCCATAAACTAACACATTTCATTAGGTCTTTTTTAAAGCTGTTTCGAATTTTTTCATGTTTTCTGGTGAAATATTTAGCAAAAAAGAGGACAGTTACCAAACAGAAAAAAAACAAGTATCAGATTATATCGGCCTGCCTGTAAAATCTCCAATATAAGCACTCCGATACAAGCAGTCCATTCCAGACTCTTGTTCAGCACTTCCCATTGGTTCATAATAAATGGGTCAGTTGTTCTCATAGCTACTGTTGCTGACTATTGTTCCCTTTTTGAGTAATATCACTTGATCAAACCTTTTCTAACATTCCACACTACAAAATAAGTAATAAAAGTGTGTATGATTTGTGCTGATATTGGATCGATATCGGTATCTGCCAATACTCAAGGCTGCAATATCGGTATCGGAAGTGAAAAAGTTGTATCGGGACACCCCTAACTTTAAGCTAAAAAAAACAATATTTTTTTCATGGCTGCTGCTCTCATGGTGTGTATGATATGGAGCTCCTCTCTGTTCCCTCAGAGCACGCTGAACTTCAGCAACCCAAACTTCTTCTCGGTGCTGGTGCAGAGTGTGAGCTCGCAGGTGCTCTACATGAAGACTGTGGTCGGGGCTCGGCAGCTCAACAACGCCACCACCATCCTGCCGCTCAGCGACACTCAGGTACAGGAACGCAAACGCCCGACTCGTCACGTCAGATTATTATTATTGTGAATATCAGCGGTGCAGAGCTGCAGCTGAGCCGGCTGCAGGATGTGTTTTCGCTTTGATCGACTGAGACAACTGAAGACATAACTGCCGAGACGGACACAGTCACGGTCTTAGGAGATGGAAACGTGCATTTCACGTCAACTCGTTCTGCTCGCACTCATTCTACTCTACTGCCAGCAGGCTGTTCATGCATCAAGTGGCGGGGGAATTTCCAAACAAAAGCACCACAATTGCTTTAATGATGTCTTCAATTTTTAAATAAAAATTTGGTGGCATGCACATCCCAAAATCTTTTTAACTTAGTTTTCACAAAACTCAGAGGTGTGTTTATTTCGCACAGCTTGACAGAGGCACACGTGCCCCCTGAAAACGTTGCATTTCCAAACAGGCATCATTTGATTATGGCAATATGTGAACTAATCACATATTGACAATTTATATGGGTTCCTTCTGCCTTGACATATAAAAAAAAAGAAAAAGCCTAATGCAGTTACTTATTTCCTGTCCTGACTGGGAGGAGATGCTCACTTTGCACAAAGAAATTCTTGAAAATCTTGTTGACAAATGCAGAAAAAATGCTGTTCTGCACATCTCCACACACACGCACACACACATATTGATGGCGCAGCTGATGGCTCACGTGTCGGCCATTCAGTGACCTCATTCGTTTAGCCGAGGAAACACAGACGGCTTTTGTTTGCGTAAACGTCCGCCCTCCCCTCTGCAGGTGAACTACACGGTGAGCGTGGAGATCGGCAGCAGCGCGCCCTATGTCTAGTAAGTGTCGCCCGGATGTGCCGACCGCGCCGACTGCTTTGCATGAAGTGTTACGTAACCTCAACCTCAACCTTAACCCTAACCGTGACTGAGGAGAAGTGAAAGACTTTAACTGCTCTGCCTCTTGCAGCGCCTTCTGCACCATGCCCCGGATCAAGGTCCACAACATCGTGGTTTTCATGCAGTGAGTGTCTCCTCAATATGAGAAAATCAAACAGTCAGTTTTAGAAGTTTTTTTTTCTATCTCTTACAGTCACCGAGTTTGTTAATCATCCTGTTTACTGAACGTGCAATTAAGATGTTGTGTAACTCTCAGAGTCACTTCCTCTGGGTTATCACTTACATCGNNCCCCCCCCCCCCCCCCCCGTGTTTGCAGGACCTCTGTGAAAACCTCTTACATGGTGCGAACATCCCAGAACAGCCTGGAAGCGTATCGCTACATCGACTGCGGCTCCAACACCACATACCACCACAACGCCCACTGGCAGTCGTCCTCCAGCGGCTCGCCAGCCGTGTAGCTCAGCACCGCTCTGCTCCGAGCCCAGCGCGCCAGTAAAAGGAGGGAAGGGAGGGATCGTTACACCAACACCACCACCAATGCGAAGTAATTCTTTCACACTCAGCTCACACAGAATATATAGCTAAGAATACAAATCCACTGGGGAGTTAAAGGGAAATATACGCCAAGTTTTTTATTTTTTATTTTTACTTCCTTGAGGGTGTTTATGGTGGCCCGAGCTCTCCTGCCTCCACTGAAACAACTCATGACACATCATGGCCAAAGAGGACGAATGTCTGAGAAAGTTCTTTTTTTTTCGCCCGACGCTGCTGACCAACGATGTTTTTAAGCTTTCACGAAACACTGCCTCGCTCTGTCTGCTGCTGTGGCAACGTCACAACAACACTCAACGCGCAGCTTCCCTCGAGTGACTGCTGACTTTTCTATTTAAAAAAAAGAGAGGAGGCATGAATCCTGCTCTTCTTTCTTTAACTTGAGGGATTATCCAGCAAATTTTTGTACCTTAAATGCTCATTAAAATGGTTGCTTTTGCTGTGTTATTTAACAGTTTTAGCGGTTGAAATGGAATGCGCAAAATTAAAGTTTGTTTTTTAAATGAGTAAGTTATTTCAGCAAGTGTCAAAAAAATAGATTTTAAAAAAGAAAATTGGATAAATGATCAGTTCTCACAGAAAGGAGTATATTGACAGGTTTGCTTCAAATCTGGTGGATTGATGTGTTAGTGAGCTAATTGCAGAACTTTTACACTCCTGATAAGCTACTGAAAAAACATTCCACCTCTACCTCCTCACACCATCACCATCTCCAGTGGCCTGAAATTCAGATGTGCAAAAGGTTTTCTAAATGCTATGTAAAAGCCAGGGAAAAGATATTGGTTTATATTGCAGTAGAATTACAGTTATTCACTGCCAGCAGCTTTTCAGACCTGAGATATCTGCAGTTTTGACCTGCTCTGTATAGATTTGTCTGCTCCTTCACAGCTGAAAGCGACAGTAACTGAATGTGCTTGTGATATGACATTTTAAAAGGGAGTTTTTTTCTGTAAATTTTTGAAAGATTTTACCAAACTTAAAAAAAAGTTGCCATTTATATTGTTGTTACGTTCTTAAGACATTAAAGGAAAACGATAAATAAATATTAACAGTGAACATGTTTCAAGTGTCCTTTTTTCATCTTTCATCAACCCCAAAATAATCAAAACAGACATTTTTAGGTACCATGTCATTTCAGTTTAATTCTATACTTAATTTTTGCATACAAAATAGCATAATATCTTTTTATCAAACAAACAAATGTTTCCTTTCTTTGTCTCATACGCTGTCCTATAGCTGCATGTGAAAATATATTACTACATAATATAGAGATCAAGGAAAAACAGACCACAATATATTATCGCTGTAACAGTAACAAGTAGTGTTTTTTTTTTTTCCTACGTTTTTTTTTTCCTTCCAAACACACTAAATAAATGCATAGTAAAAAATACGGGAAGCAATAAGTACAAAAATATAGCCGGATAAAAAGCTTATTAATACAGGAGTGCTTCATCTTTGGTACGTCTGTCGTTGTGCAGCCGCCTTTCTTTGATGCATCAATATGTGTGTGACACTGACTGTGTGTGTGTGTGTGTGTGTGTGTGGAGCGGTGAAGGAACGCCAAGCGCTTCACAGCACACTGACTGTTCGTCCTTCCTCCTTGAGCTTGTTCCCCATTTCGACTTGCATTTCTCTTAAAGTGGACGTAACAATACTTCACTCAAACTATTCAACCGGATGCCCTCGAACACACCAAAACCCTGCTAACATGCCTCACACTCACGTCTTAACAGTTAAAAAAACCCCACACATTCCTGTTTACTTTCATTAGTTATGTTTCTTTTCCTAATAATCAATATGTGAGTGGAGAAAAAAAACACCTCATGATTGTCTAGTTTGATTAAATGTGTCATTATGTTAAAGGCGCTGTCGAGTGGCGGTAAATATGCTGCACATATGCCTTAATACCTGAACACCTACATACACAAACTAAATACATCATCAGGTCTTTGGTCACTTTTTTCTTTTTTTTTTTTAAGAAAGCATAATAAGGCATTTTGTAACAATAGGAAATATAAACACCTGCTGTATTTTTTTTCCTTCTTTTTCTTAAAGGCAGTTGTTTTGTTTGAAATGTTGAACCTTTCAAGGCTTTGCTGCCCTCAAACAGTGCAAGGAGAAATCCTCTTTGGGACGCTCCAAAGGCAAAGCTCATTTCAACTCTTCTGTCATGAGTGGACAGAGCTCTTATCTGACCATCATTTCATCTGGGACCTGCATCAGGAAGCAAATTCAAAAGGAGGGTAGGTATTTACAGCAGAGAAAAGATACTTAAGTGTTTGCAATGTACATATAAATCAAAAAATGGAGATCCAAAAACAAGAAGAAATCCATACATCTAAAATGAGCTTGTGGGAAATCGTTTGGCATCGTTATAATAAGTTAGACGCTTCTGTAGCAAATATTGTTTGCAAACGTCAAGTTACTGTCATGTTGGTGTTGGTGAATGTTGGTGAATTTTTGGAGTTAAATCTCTATTTTTGGAACTTTCTCCAATTTTCCGTACAAATTGATGTCTTCATTGTATGTTGTTTTTTTTCGTAATCTTCCAAATTAAAAACATTACCAAAACATGTTATACAACTTGCACCAAATTATATGGCTGTTGCTCAAGTGTACAGGAGAAAAAGGTTCTGAGGGTGACTGATGATAGATGTACGGTTGCTACATTTCTTGCAGCTCATTCAGATATAAATGTAATGTATATAAGATTTGGAACAACTCTCGATATGAAAGAGCACAGAAGGGTTCCTGCGTTTATCGTGGTCTATAATTATTGAATTGGCAAGCAAGTGTGTTATGATGATGATAATGATGATGGTGATATTGATGAACTCCTCCTGATCAAAATGAAGCTTCGAGATACAGGCCCCCCGGCACTCTGGAGCCTCCTCATCTTTGGAGGAGTTGTAACATTATACATGTCATGGCTTTGTCTGTACACAACATTACTGTTTGTTTTTTTTACATTTAAACTTTGAGAGACAAAGTGGAAAACAGACAAATGGAAAAACCATCAGTAGGAAATGAGAATCGCAAGGGATTCATAACATGTCTTGGCCCAAACTCGGAAAAACATAACACAAGAGGACGGGGTCTTTCATGTGTACAAGAGCCCCCCCTGGGAGCCATACGGAGCGGCATGCCGCCGCCTGTGTGCTCGGGGCTTCACCGTCTTCGTCTCGTCTATCTGCGCTGCGACAGCATGACCTTGTTGATGAAGTTGACGATAGCAGAGGCCGGCTGTTCGGGGTCGAGCTCAGCAAACAGGTGGCAGACGTTCTCGGCCAGGCTGCCTGGCTTCTTGGCTACAAAACCAAACACCCTAAGAGACGAGAGCGAGGTGGGAAAAAAGGGAGCAGACAATAGTGTGAGAGGAACAAATAGCAAATATGTAGCTGTGTCGTGTCCATGGAAGTGATTTTTATTATCAAATCGTGGTTGCTGGAGGGATTTTTTTTTCCTCTTGCCAGGCTCGCACGCAATCTGACGCCATGCAGAGGCTCTGATATCTCGGTTAAAACCACACACACCCTCTTTTTTAAACACGCATGCGTCACCAAACAAATAGAGCACTTACTTAACGCTGGTTTTGTCAGAGTTAGTCCACCTACGGCAGAGGGAGAGAGAGAACAAAACAGAGAGAGCGGACTCAGACGCACACAAAGGCAGAGCTGCCAAACAGCCAGCATGCTCGCGTTGTGCATGATGACTTCGATCTCGAGCACACAAACACGTGCGCTTGCATTCATGCTCTAATTATCTGCACGCGCAAAACAGGCATACATCCATGCGAGGCGGCAAAACAATGCAGCGGATGATCATGGGTGCAGTGAATGTCGATGATGATGATGATTGCCGTGGTGTGTCTGATTTTCTTGCTGATTGTTGGTTAGTTACTGCGGCTACAAAGTCAGAGAGGATCTTTGACTTCGCTCACCTGCGATCCTTTGGGTCAATGCTGCTGAAGGTCACACTGTTCACCGGGTAATGTCTCCTGAAGAAAACCCTGGAGGGAGATAGAAGGAACAGGGTGTAGGAGGCCATAATGAAAGGATTGTTAGGTCTACGGTCATAAGGGCGAACTAATTCTAAAATGACCGATTCTCAGACTGTTACGTGAGTGGGGCGTCTCTCTCACCTGCGCTGGCTGTCGGTCAGAGTGATGCCCTGCGATGTCACCTTGAACTGAACCACGGTGGCGGTGGGACGCGGGTTGCGTCCCAGCGTAGCCTCTGATGCCTTGGCGATGGCCTGGGGGCCGGTCAGAGATTCCGTTTCCACAGAGTTCAGGTAGAGGACGTTACAGGCTGAGGAGCAAAACGGAAAACTAATGAGATATTTCCTGAATGAGATTACAGAATCATCTCTTTCCGCTGTTAGTTATGTATTTAACTGCATCCTCCTAATCCACTCGATCCTGAAGGGCACATTTGCACATGCCCTTACTGAAATTAAGTCCAAAATGTGTAAAATTTGTAGAATCAAAACAATGCCCCTAATGTGGAGATCGGTGAGGGGGGGGGGCAAAGTCACCTGCTCCTTGTTTCAGCAGGTCAGCTGCTGTGCTGATGTTGCTCACTGGTGGTTGAACCTCCTGCACCTCACCGATCAGATCTGACAGCATGGAGACACACTGTAAGGCATCACTTTCGAGGAGCGTTGTATTCAGTCCGGCAAAAATTAAAGAACATCCATCTCGGATATTAAAAAAAAAAAAAAAAAAGCTGTCATGCACCAATACAACTCGACTTAAGAGTGAAAACCTTTCTCGAGGATCTTCAGAGCGCAGGGCAAAGAGATGGGCGTGATGGAGTGTTGATAGACCAATGCAGACAGACTCCCTGTGCAAAGAAACAAACATGCTCATATAGTAAATCACAGCTTGTTGTATTGTTTGGGTAAATAATGGATCGCCAGTCATGGGCATCTTGGTACGTGAAAGTTGGGGAACTTACCAAAGTAGGGCTCATTCTGACATCCTTTAATCTTGACTCCCCGAGGGCCGGTTTCTATTAGGAAGTGTCTGACCAGCTGCTCCAGAGGGTCGCTCACTGCAACGGCAGAAATACTCTCAACATGTTGTAACGTCATCATTAACCAAGGACAAAGAAAACTGTTGTGTAAGTAGAATGGCCTGAATGATGACAGTGTTGCTTTTCTACTAGATAGCAAAATGATGAGAACAATGGTTTTACCCTTGGTGCTGTGGTTGACATTTGGAGGAGGTGTGGCCACCTTCAGTGCCAGGCCATAGGCCCCCTGGAAGGAATTACTGTCCCTGATCAGAAAAGTTCCTGGTTCTCGTTCCTTCAGAGCTGCGATTGCTGCAATCAAACACACAAATGTGACAACTTGTTATTCACATGGATATGATTGGCAAAGGGAAAAAACGGGAAGATTTTCTGAACCGCATGGTAATCATGTGAAGCTCACACACAGCAAGTCATTTTGATATTTACTGTACAGTCAACTGTGAGCACGAGTACTCCCATCATTTGCAATTCAGAAAAACTTTAAATTTCACTTGAATCACTTGAAAGTGATTTGACTACTTTTTAGAGAGCAATCTGAATAAAGTAATCACTTCTAGAGACCATTTTATTCACCTAATTTGAGTAATCTAATCACGTTTCTATAATAGTTCCATTGCAGTGCTCCATATACTAGTGGAGTATGTGGTTTTATTTTAGGCGTTGGATGTATTCATGTGAACAGTCTTCAGATGCTTTAAGATGATGATTTGAGTCACACTGGGATTATAAGTACTATAGTCACACAATTTAAACAATGCATTGACCAAAGCATTGGAGACCCCAAAAAGTACAAACACAACAGACAGACCCACCTTGCTCTCTGGAGATGCCAGGTTTGTACCAGAACCTGGAACTGTCTTGGACAAATTTTACACTGACTCGGTTTACATTCTCAGGCTCTGTTACATCGTTTTGGCTTGGAGGGGGTGCGATTTCCCCCACAGTAGGGGAGAACGTGACATGGTGCTGATGCTGAGTGGTGCTGTTGTTGGCGTGGGGCCTCACAGTCCCCGAGCCGTCGTTGGGGGAGGATGGCTGTGAGGGTGCTTGGCGCTTCTCTGGCAGAGGCGGCTGTGGGTTAGGGAGGGGGATGGAGATGGTGGAGTAGTTGGAGAAGGAGGACGGTTGAAGCTGAGGAGGTGTCTGATCCGAGTAGTGTCTCTTGTTAGTTTCCAGAGTTGGGGGATTCATGTGCTCCACGCCCAGGTAGTGGTGATGTGGGGGCCCGTGCTGCTGGATGTGGTTCGGGGAGCTGTGGTCCGACCCGCTCAACATCAACCTCCTGCCCAAAGTGGCAAAGCCAGGAACGGGGGCATCGGAGACGGGGGAGCCCTCCATACTGCTGGATGCAGCCTGGGCGGACATCGCTGAAGCTGGGATGGGGGATGTTGGGGCGTGGGTGGAGTTAGAGGTTGGTTTTGGCGCTTCAGGGTGAAGGTCCATGTTTGGAGAGGACCCATTGACCTGCACTGGTTGAGGTCCGGTAGAGCTGGCAGCCTTTACCTGGTTCGGAGGCTGAGACACTGCCGCAGCGGAGGGCACAGCAGCCGCCTCTGAGGGGTGGAGGGCCTGGGGGGTGGGAGGGCAAGGTTGGGGGTGGTGATCGGATATCGGGGAGGCCTGGACAGGCGATGAGGGGGTTTGGCAGGGTCTCTGGTTTGATGCGGTTGGTGTCATAGAGTCAAAAGAAGAAGAGTTCTTTGCTGAAGAAGCTGAGGGAGAATCTGCGCCAGAGTGCTGCTGTTGGGGCATCCGAGGGGAGGGGTCTGTTGGTACAGTGCAGTGCTTGTGGTTGTCTGTTTGAATCGGCATGGCTGTGTGCGACTGCATGTCTTTGATGGCCTGCTGTGAGGACGACTGGTCTGTGCTACTTCTTTGGATTTCCTGGGATTCCTGGACAGCACAGTAGTGTCCATTCTGGGGTCGGGACCCCTCGCAGTCGCTACTGATGATGTCAGTGGTCCGGATCTCACACTCTCTCCCTCCAGGACTGGGACTAGAATGGACAGAAATGAATATTACAGATTAGAAACAAATCTTTTTTCTCAATCCATTGTATTTTGAGTTACACAAAATAAATAAGCCAAACATTTTCAATAATCATATATCAAAAATAATTTAGATGCATAGGACACAACTCTGTTGTCATAAGTGAGTGAAGGAGGAATACCTTTCCTGTGTGCGCAGAGGGCTGCTTGTGTGGACGGGAGTGGACGGTCCAGACATGTCAGATGGTGTGGAACATGCATTGCCATCTCTGTGGACCCTCTTGAAGGAACCATGGGTAATATGGTCCCTCCAACCCACACTTTCACCAGAGCTACGAAGGCCATCTGAGAAATATGAATAACAATCCACAAAATGTATTAATGCACTTTTTGGGTTCCACAAAAATGTTTTAAGTGATCAAATAGAAATATAAAGAATGGAGTTCATTGAGTTTTGCAGAAAGTCCCTGCTGTTGTGTATTATGGCCAGTCATCCTGTTCGGATTAACACTGGTAAATGAAAACATTTAGAAGAATGTGCCTTTCAGTGTGACTTACCGGTGTGTGAGTCAGAGCTGTATGACTGCTGCGAGTCTGGATGGGGATGGTGATGATTATGGTGATGATCGGCTGGCCCGTTGCTATGGCTGCAAGGCCCCGTCATGGAGGAAGCGGGCGGCAGTGGGGACGTGGACTCGGACTGGTAGCCCGAAGCGTACCCTCTGCTTTCAGAGGGCGAGGGCTGGTATGGCGAGCAGGGGCACAGCTGGCGAGGTGTTTGGTAACCACTGCTGCTGCTGCTGTACTTCAGGTCAAGGTGGGAGTGAGCGTGGGACCTTGACGCTTCCGGGTATGCAGGATGACCCGATGGCAAGGGGTCGAAGGTGAAGGCTGGGAGGTCATGACCCTGTGGGCCATAGGAGGATATGGTTTCCCTCCTGTGCCAATATTCAGCCTCCCTCTCCCACTGTAGCTCAGCCTCCCTGTCTCGATCCCAGTGGAGGGACAACTCTCTACCTCGCCGCAGTCCAGGATCCCTTTCCCAGTGAATCTCTGACCCTCCTCTGGGTATCTCCGTCTCCCGGGCTCTTCTCAGCCCTACCTCTCTCTGCTGAAGCTCTGCCTCTCTATCCCAGTGGAAGCTGTCGCCGCGGTCCAGCCTCAGGGTGTGATAGGTTGCCGAGTCTTCTCTCCGGATGCTGCAATCCCTGCAAGGGCAGCCAGGCGCTGGCAAACCATCCATTAGCATGATATCATGGTAGGGTGTGTTTGAGGCGGGCTTGGAGTGATGCGGGTGGGGATGGTGGTGACTGTGAGATTGAACAGG
>CAESWR010000686.1:125110-143563 GCA_903171835.1 Mullus surmuletus | reverse complement strand
CCAGTTTTAATTTCCTAATATTTTCCTTTGGTTGTTTTTTTTTTAGCTGTGGCTGTTGGGTTCGGAAATACCTATCTCCTAATCTCAACTAAATCTCTCATTTAAATGTCACCTTTAGACTTGATCTTTGTAAAGTTCTCAATAACTTAACATTCTTATAGAAAATAAGACGTGCCATTTTAGTTAGATTCACTTATTGTTTAATCTTGAATTTTTATTTTATGAGGTGCCAGCATCTTTGCATTGATTTGAACAGTCCCAGAGACTTTTCCCCCTTTTTCTTCATTTAATGGCAATCAATGTTGATATTATGGGTGGCTCCATAGCTAAACAACTAAATCGAATTTAAAAAATAATTAGATTTATACCAGTGCTACTCCTGTTCTGAATGTCTAAACTTAGGTTAGACGATCCAGTTAACATTTGTGTAGTTGAATCACCGCTATCGGTAGCTGTGAAGAGCCTGAAGCAAAAAGCTGCTTTTGTTTTCTTTTCGTGGATAAATAGGATGCAAAAGAGGAAGCAGCAGGAAGCAACAACTTCTCCTGCACCCCCCTCCCATCATCCCCTCCCGGTTTCCCCTCTGATCATACAGTGGCCTCTACCTGTTTTGGGAGGGCTGGAGGGAAGAGGACACCTTATCTTCACAGAACTTCCTCATGGCGAGAGTACTGAGAGCCTGGTCCGCCCTGCACATAAATGCACGCAAACGCACACACACACACATGCTTTCAGCCAACAATTTCCATCTTGGGACTTGCACCAGACTCTCTAGGAGCCAGAAAATACATGGAGAGGATACAGCTGGCATTGGCCACAGGATAGACCAGTTTCCACTGTTCCTGTGCAAAAATCCACTGGGCTTAATTTATCAAACGACATATCAACAAAGCCTGAATGGAAATCATTGTGCTGCATGTACTTGACACACACGTCAACCACAACATATACTGCTGTAATACATTTTTAATCATATTTGGCAGGTGCATTTGAATAGTTAAGTTTGAACTGAAGCATGTATCTGCACGTCAGTTCACAAGACGTTAATGCCTTCCATGTGCAGATGGTCCGACGAACAAGAAAATGTCAAATTGTGGCTTTGGAAACCACACACAAACTCACCCAGCGGAGATCTTGCTGTAGTGCATGTAGGCCGCGATAATCACGCCTGTTTTACCTTTGTTGCCCTGTTGAAGATAGAGGGGGAGACAGCAAAGTTGTGTGAAAATATGAAGTTGTGCCAGTCACTCAGTCAGTCAGTCAGTTAGATTTTGATAGTTTTTTGTTTTTCCTCTGATTACAGGGCAGATTTTACACTCAATTAGACAAGAGTGACAGGAGGCAGAGTGGGAAGGCGAGGACATGGTGGAATCAAGCTCAGCAGTTGAGCTCAAATTAAAAGGCTCCCTGTGGGGATTTTTTTCCTCCACACACCGGGCACTCCATATTTCCTGACACATTCCAAAAACATTCCAGCTTCAAATTCCTTACGTGACCCCTCCAGATACCAATAAGCAGCCCGCACCTACACAGCGAGCACAAATTAAAGCCTGTTTAAGAGCGTGTGCGTCGCTCGGTGGAAGATTCTTCATTGACAAAAACTTAAACTAAGTTTATTCTCCTCTCCGGAGTGATCTGCAGATGGGAAAGAGTTGCCTGTAGCAGGAATGTTCTGGGAAGTCAGCAGACCACAGAAGTAGTCTGGTTTTAGTATTTAAATTCTCCCGACCAAAAACCAATAAATGAAACATTGCAGACTGGCCGTGGGAGCTCGGTCGCCCTCAGTGTTAGCTGGTCGATGCTTGGCAGCGGAGGAGAAGCTCAAATTGCTTCTTTGAGAAGTTGACAGAGAAGACTTACTAAATGATGAGCAACAGTATGAGGTTTAACATCTGCAGTGTAATAACAAAGCTGATCTGAAGTACTGTAAAGACTGAAACGTATCTAAATGGGGGATTTTTCAACTAAAATGACCCTACGTTAAATAATAATCATGGTATCACTGACAAGAACAAATGTGTGTCTGATTATTAAATGAATGTAAAAAGTGCCCTGAGATTAAAAAAAAATGTTCTGATGTGGACAACATATATCTTACCATCTAAATATGCTGCATTTATGAGTGCTGCCTTATTTTATTTTACTCCACATCCTCTGCTGCTGTTAATATCAGACAGTCTTATTAATAGCTTTGTGAGCATCAATAGGCTTTAGTTGAGCTTTTCTTTTTTAATAAAACCAACTGAAGACAGTTGTTGACTCTCCTAGATATCACTATCTGTTTCACAACTACTAACATATTAATAAAATATTGACTGTATTTACTGAAAACATCAGGTCATGTTAGCCAAATTGTTTGTCTATGTGATTATACAATACAAACCGGGGGGGATCCTCTCCCATGCTTAATCTGAAGGAAAGTTCACCAGGCTCTAAAGGTAGCAATATCATAAAAATCCTGTTTCTCCCTTGCACTTGTGTTTTAAAGTCACCTCCACATTAGAAATGTTTAACGGTGTTTCATACATACAGAATTTTAAAATATGAAATAAAATATTTTAAAAACATGGTTGATACAAAACTGCACTGTTGATATATCGCCATATGTCTCTATCTGACACATCTGCCTCACACCAAGTCTGGGAAACAGACATCCATCTCGAAATCTCTGGCGGCCCCCTGAACCCTGACCTTGCAGTGCAGGACCACCACGTGCTGAGGATCAGAGGTCAGCCACGTCTCCATGGCTTTACATATGGCACAAATCTTATCCAGTGGCGGTGCATGGAGGTCGGGCCAGCCAAAGTCATGAACCTAGTCGTGGACAGAGACAGAGGAAGAGCTCATGATTTAGGGAGATTAGTTCAAAAGCTGCCAACTACAATTCCTATGAAAAGTACTGAGAACCAGCACATCTACCTTTGGATTTATCCGACTAATGTCATGGCGCCTTTCAGAGAGATTCAGGAGCTGCAAAAGGAAAAAATGTTTAATGTGGCTACATTGCATCACATTCACCCACACAGCGTATCCTGCCAGTTTTCATTTCATCTATTTTATCATGGGTGTGACAGAAAAAACAAATAAGACTACTAATTTGCGGGTTTCTCACTGTATTTTAGGGCTGTGGTTATATTGTTTTTGGTTATCTATTGTGCAACAAGCACCCTCAGATGAATTAAACTGAATACTCTAAGGAGGGAGACAAACACCACAAACCACGTGACAGCTTGTGGAAGTGACACATTACTCCACTCTATTATTGTACTGTAATGGGACTCCTCACCAGAAATTTATCTTGATGTTTGGACTTGAGCATGGCAGCCACCTCCTTCAGGTTGATCCGGTATCTCTGCTCTTCCAGTTTTGGTGGGAAGAAGACGGAGATGATCCGCTCTGTGATGTAAGTGAGGTCGAAGTCGTAGTGGCGCTCCATCACTCGCTCCATCACGCGGTCCACGCTGAAGCTCCTGCAGTAGCGGAGCAGGAGGCCGAATGGCCATGCAGAGAGGTAGAGAGAAAGGTGGATACGGGTCAAGATGTGAGTGTTACTGCAGGTTGTTTGTGGCAGCTCGACATGAATGTGCTCCTTGATACAGTTGAGCGGAAAAGAAAGCCCTGGCTGGATGGACAAAGAGAAAAAGAGGAAGGGGAAAAAAAAAAGGAAAACACAGAAACTGGATACTGTGTGTGACATGTAGGTCAGATCAAAAGCCAACTCGTTCCATAACATGCTTGACACTAAACCCTCCAGAAAGAATGAAGGAGAGGCAGCTATTCGTCTGAGGAACAAGTGCAAGAAGGCAGAAACGAAAAGGACAGAGATCAAGGCAAAGTTGTCATGGTCTGCCTTGAGCAGTCAGGACATGTGCAGAGATGTGGAGACCCACACTCATTATTCATATTAAAATATCTCCAACAAAAGAAGGCTGCTAAATTAATGAGATGACTTTTACCTGGGCAGGGTGTTTCTCTGTTTGGTGTAGGTCAGAGACTTTGTGGAGCCCTGTCGAAATAACAACATATATGTAAAACTCATATCAATTATCAACGATCATAACAATTGATTCGTATTAAAGTCAAGTCTATGTGCAGTGGATCTGTTAGTCTTGTTTTTGTCAACAACTACTCTGATAAAATATCATGTCACTGGACACCCAAGTGGATGCTGTGATCATTTGTAATTCATTTTATTTGTTGCTCCGTCCAGCACTACTCCACAACAAATAAAACCCTGACTTGACTTGATATCATCATCTATCAGACAGATGGCCATGTGCTGTGTGCATTTAAGCACCAGAGGAAACACATCTTTTCCACCTGAATCAAAACACAGCCTTTCATAAAAAAAATCTTGGGAGAGAAACGGACACCTTAATATGATAACTAAGAACATTTCTGGCTTCTGGGACTCAAGTTTGACTTGACGTGAATGAATGACTTTCAGAGAGTCCACAAACCTTCTCAATTTCTGGAAATGTCCAAAACACAACAATGGCAGATACATGCATGAGAAAAGGCAAGATGTGAAAGGAGTTTACAACATACTCACCAGGTGCTGGATGTGTCGAGAAGGAGTGGTCCCTCTGCGCTGCTGAATGCAAAGATGGACGGGTGACAGTGGAGAGTGTGGGGGAAAAGATGAATAGGAAGCAAGAGTGAAGGGAAGAGGTTGAAAGAAGATGAGAGAGACGAAAATGGGTAAAGAGAGAGGAGGAGAGGATACAGAGGAAGGAAAGGAGAGTTAATTAAACAAACAGACTCTCTAATGGATAAACATTACTACTTCCTGTAGCAACATCAACAACTCTTTTCTTCTGGAATGAAATCCTGCAGTGCTCCAGGAATGAACCGAGCTCAAACTGGGCTGAGGGCTTGGCTTCCCAAAAGGAATTTAGGAGGAGGAAAACCAAACGGTGGTTTTGAGAAGCAGTAGCTTGTAACTAAGGATAGAAGTGGGATAAGCTACTCCAGTACACAGAACGCACTTCAGGAAAACATAATGAGTAAACAAAGGAGACTTACCAGGTCATTGGAGGGTGCTGGGATGCATGCCGAGGTCACCTGGAACATAAAAAGATGGCCACGTGTGAATACAAGGGACACACACACATAGACACAGAAAACAAAACATCCTTTTTGCCTCAGGATAGAGGGAAGGGTCGCGACTCAGAGATGATTAAAAGCAAATGCTTCCTCTCAAAATAAGACAAAGATGGAAAAATCCACAAATAACTGACCAAGTGAAACCAACTTTGACCTTTGAGATTGGGCTTTTCTTTAAAGAGACACTGATTCCTTCTTTGCCAGGAGTTAGATGAGATCAATGCCATTTTCAAATCTGTTTAGAATGAAGCTGCAGCCAGGCAATGGTTAGCTGTTGACATTGAATGAAAAATACCAGTAGTACACATCTTTCACTCCCCTGAGCTTAATGCTATAAGAATATAAACCCTCTTGAGATAAAACGAAGCCTCTATAGGAGTTGCCACAGAAGATGTACAAGGTGGAGGGGACCCTCCCTGACTGGCCCTTAATCTCTTGGACAAGGGCCTGAACAGGAGATCTCACAAGACTTTGAAAACATTTTTTTGTGGCTGAAGAAAGAATGGGAGGAAGGAAAACAAGAAGCCACCAGGCAACATCTACCTGTCATACTTGAAGAACAAAAAGTTGATCGTCTGCCACAATTAAGCCGAATTTAAAACGTCACTCTTGAAAAATAATAAAATAAACATGCTTCATGCATGGTCGTATTTTGCTTTTGTTTCTTTGTATGTATATGAATAGAGGAAACCTAGATGTTTTCCAGTATGCTTGATATTATGAAGTCAAAATGTCCACAAAAATCTGAAACATAAGTTCGTTTGACTGCAGGACTAGCACAATTACACCAGATATATATTGGCCTCATGGATATGGGACCTAGCAACAGTTGCTAGGCTACATTGTTACAACATCTCTGATGTGTTATGAAATTTCATAAAAGAAATCGTTTCAAAGTGCCTGTTCTTGGATTTCCGTTACAACCATTCAATCAATGGCCTAGCAACAGTTGCTAAGTTTGGCAGATGTCAAATGGCTTTGATGCAGATACCAGCCACATGATAGACCAAATAGGTCCAGCAAAAGGCCACTAAAGATCTACATTAAAATCAGCACTTTGACCAGCATCAAGAGCTGGTGGGTAGAGCAACGTAAAAGTGACTAATAAGTGTGAACCACTAAAGACACCAAGGGATGGCATCGCCTGCAAGAAACCTTAGGCCACATGACTGTCACATACAAAACACAGGTGTATTACCGACAAACTGGCAAAATATGGTGAGAAACCTTTGTGATGGCAAAATATATCACATTCAAGATACAACATTTCATTAAATCATTCCAAGAACATATAATTGGGTCTTACTCAGGTACTTATTTCAAACAGGTATTTTGATATATACTGGTGATTACAACTTTCCAAAAAATAAAGTTAAAATTGTACTGTATCTACTGGGACCATTGCCATCTAAGATTAAGGCACTATTTCACCACAGCAGCTCAATAGAACAGCTTTGTGAGGCCATGTTGAGGGAAGAGTTGACATGCAAAATATTTCGAGATCTCTATAATGATGAATAGTTAACAAACAGTAACATTAACACTACACAGATGCACTTCAGGAAATACGAGTACTTGTAGATCATGGATAGCAAATTTACAAGTGTAGCAATGTGAAGCCTGATACACACTTGGAAGAGTACTGAGCCAGAAACACACACATACAAAGAGTAACACATCGATTCCCATGTCTGTACATGCCATTGAACTGTGACAGAAGGAAGCACGAGCTCAATAGCAGTCCTAATGAAGGGGGCTGAGGGCCTAAGTCATACTTACGTAATAGATGCAACACACGAACATGTGAACACACACACACGCAACAGTGTTCCCGCAACACCACCCTTTTTGGGCTGTTTATTTGGATACAGGAAAAGGGCAAGGGCCTGTGTATATCTCATTGTGCACAAAAGGGAAGTGACACAGGCCCTGAACCTGGGGGGGGGGGCGTGTCACCACTGTGTGTGTGTGTGTGTGTGTGTGTGTGTGTGTGTGTGTGTGTGTGTGTGTGTGTGTGTGTGTGTGTTTGTGGGTCTTACACTTTGTGCCAATCTATTTTCTGTATTTCTCAAGATTGATGATCAGTCACTTTTTGCTGCTTGTGCGTAACTACAGACATCAACAGGAAAGCAGGAGGACTGATAATGAGCTAAATGAAGACATGTCTCGTGCAGCTGGGGGAAACAGCATCGGATTCGGCTATCAAACGACTTACCGGACCCTGTTCCTGTATGACTTGGTCCTAGAATTGATGTTCTCTGCGGGGAAATTAATCTTGAGTTGTGAGCTAAAACCAATTAATCACCCTTGCAAAAACGCTGTACCTCATTATCATTATCTAGCACTAAGCACTGTAACACCACATCCCACAGCAAATAGCTATTGTGACAGGCCTTGCTATGTGTGAACACCAGAACAATGGATTTCATCAATATAAGCTATGAAACAAGCAGCCTTTCGGACGTGTTGATGCATTTGGAAGCAGATGAAATCCCAGACAGTTCCATAGAGCATCAAAGATCATTGGTTTACACATTCATAACTTTAGATATAATACTTGTCATAAAACTGCAAGCCCAGCATTGCGTTGTTGAATTGTTTGCATTGTGTGATCACACAACCAACTGCTGCCTCACCACAGACACAGCCAGCATACCATCCCACTGAAGGAAACATCTAGTGTAATCTCTTATTGCGGAGGTTCCACGACTAGAAGCTGAACCAGGTGATCTACAGTAATAGAGTCTTCAATGTTGTCAAGTGCAGTAACAGAGGTAGGACAACTCAGAAACCATGACACTGACAATACTCAAAATCTGATGTATAAGAAGCAGTAAGTGTATGTATCTGAATGTATTTATCTGTTTCTCCAGGATGCAATGGAGATGCATGCAGATTTATTCAATTTAGGGTTTCCCACTCTGAAAGATGAAGTGGCCAATTTGATATCCAGTCCTCTGAGCCTGCTGTCTCATGAGTCTCCAGGGTCACACAACCATTCACCAACCAAACCTGATGACACCAGGTTTTGTTCCATGGATGAAGACGTTAAACAGGCATGTACTAAGCTGCTGCCTCATGAGGTACCTCTACCTGAAACACCTCCACTTGGTAAACCTGCAATTCAGATGGAGCACTTATATGAGGAGAACAGCCCACATGTGTCTTCCAGACAGTTTCCTGCAATAGAGAACGGCACTGAGTATGAGGCATCCAGTTCCCATAAGCTGCTGCCTTGTGAGGTTCCACTGTCTCCTAACCCTTCACCTCCGCAGACGATGGAGAAGTGTCGAGATTGCCGCTTGCAAGACACAGCCACTGTACCACCTCCACCAAAGAAATATTTCTGTATAACGTTCTTTCATCCTGAGGAAGTTCCATTGCCTGAAGATGAAGTGGAAGATCCAAATGAGTCTTCAAGTTGGACAAGAGCAGGAAAACTATAACAAGTCAGAGGACTTTTCACAGTAGTTCCCTCTCTGAAAGCCAATTATCTTAAAAAAAAACAAAAAAAACACCCAAGCTGTTCCTCTTTATCCGAGTTCTCCACCTGCAGATAAATTTGGGTTTGTTTCTCAAGATGATGAAATGCCACCCTTCACACAAAGGACACTTAACCTGCTGCAGTCCCACTTCTGTCAATGTGTCAGCTTTTTACATACTTGAAATCAAAGAAAATAAAAAAGTTTCCACAGTGAAAACAAAACTCTTAATTTCCACTCTTTGATAGATTGAACATGCAATCTGTTCTCTGTTTAAATGTTAATGATCTAATAGAATCATTTTCTGTTCCACATCAATAGAAAGAACCAACATACTTCACACATATCAGGAAACCTCCAACCAAAAAGGAGACAATGTAAAGTTGAAGAGACCATGGAAAAGTGGAAGTGTTCCCAAGTATCTAATACCTATCCATGCTGGTACTTGATGTGTACAATGTTCAATAAAAGCCATACCACGAAAACGAATAAAATTTGGTGGAAAGCTGCGACCCAACTCGCCTTTAACAAGAAAAACTAAAACCTAGAATTGTCTTGGTTTTGAGTTTCTCCTCACTCAGTCAATCCTGGTCAGACTCCCTGGGAATCCAGTCCACCGTGTTTCTAATTTCAACTTGTTATGACTACGGTTATCCGGTTTTGATAGTGTAAGCGTCAGCATGACTCAGGCTTTTTCTGGTGCCTACTTGATCAATGTCACCGATTACTCACCTTTGATTCTCCATATGCAAAAAAGCTGAGTTTCGCTGTTCTAATTTCCAAGCTTTCCCTCTGTCAGCTGCCTTGGTCCTCTGTGAAGGGGCCTGCAGAGGGTCTAAACCAGAACAAACACACCATACCAGATTCCATCTCCCCAGGCCAGCACTTACGCACAAACTTCCTGCTAATAGACCTCCACCCATCTCCACTTTTTATCCCTCTTCCTTCTCATCTTGTCTACTCTGCAGCTGTTTTTTTTTTTTTTATTTCTCCCCATTTCCAGCAGCTCTCTCTCCTTCTCTATTTGCCTGTTCAAATCTCTAGTGCTTCCGTTATTCTTCTGTTTTGTTGTACTTTTATTACTTCAGAATTGTGTACTTCCTCCCTTTCACGTTTGTCCTTATCCCTCTATACCTTCCTCATTACTTTTCTCACCCTTTTCTTGCCCTCTTTCTCGGCCCACTTGTGCTTTCCTGTTTCTTTATTGAGTAAGTCACTCCAGTTCCCCTTCATCTCCAGCTTCGTTCATCCTATTTGCTCCACTGCAATCTTTTCTGCCCGATCCTACTTCCCTCCTCTTTTCTCCTTTTCTTCTCCAATCTGTTTCCACCGAAAAACCTTGCTGTTTGCCTTCCTATTCACCTTTCCAACTTCTCCTCTACTTCTTTTTGTTTCCTACCTCCCTTTTAGACCCTTACTGCTCGGGTTCTGCGTCTTCGCGGTGGTGGTCTTGAAGTGTCTCAAAACCGCAAGGGTCACATGTTTGATCCCATGTGTCCATTAGTAACCAAATATCCTTGCAAATGACAAAGACTGACCGCTAGCTAGCTTGTTCTAACTTGCAATGGATGCACACGCCGGCCACATGCCTAAAATGCTCTTAATGACTAGCAAAGCGAAAATAAAACAAGTAATGGTAGACTTCAAGATAACAAATACTTTTGAAATGACAAATATCACTGTCGATGTTTGAATTAAAAAATCTCTGCTGTGCCGTCCACTTTATATCTCTCCACACTCAGTTAAACTCCCTTCTTCTTGGCTGACTGTGCTAAGGGGTACAGCTGGTGACACTCAGAGCCTTGACCCCCATTACCCTCTCGCCGAGTCTCCCAACCCATGCCTTTCTGTAATCCGCTCCCTTTTCCCTCCATTTTCCTTTGCCAGCCATCAGTCTTCCTCATCTCGGTCCATTTTGTTTTGCTCCATGAGCTTTTTACATGCTCTTTGATCCATCAAAGCAAGAACAGGCATGGCTAATGGATAATGCACAGGTCTTTCCTCTCAACACATGGCTCAGGAGCTGTGAGCTCAGAGCGGGTTAACTAGGTGGTGAGGCACCAGGCTTGGTATGTAACTAGTGTGTGAAAAAAGATAGTGAGCTTCCTTGACAATCTGTGTATTGATACAGAATAGATTAGCTACATTTATACTGTAACTGCTGGCTGATGACATTTCTTATAATAATGATGTTTGAATCATTTGAGGAAACTTAGCAGGAAGTCTGACACAAGATAACAAGATTACACATCAGTGCAACAATCTATTACTTTTTTATCTGAGGTTAAAATGACCTTGACTTTTGGTTACCTATAATATGTATATCAACAAACCTGAAGGTATGCATAATGTCTCATAATGAGCAGAAAGGAACAGATGAGGGTCACAGTAGCCTGATCAAAACATGCTGTTCCTTAGTTACATATGAACACAGCATTTCCTTTGATGGTCAGCTTTAGGCGTAATAGTCCCTGCATTCCCTTGGGAGAGCCAATCAGAGCACACTGATGAAAGCTGCACCGAATCAGCAGCGAGAGCGACACTGGCCTTAAGCTTGCAGGCTTTCACCTGTGCCGTCAACAGAGAGAAGGCCAGCAAAGACTACACAGGGGTCACGACGTGGACAGAGCAGAGTGATGTTTTACACCAGTAAGATCCCAGGGGGGGCGTGTGTCTGACAGAGAGAAGAACATGGATGGAGCATGTATGTCACCATCAGTGACAGGCAACAGACATAACAGATGGTGCATGGAGAATACAAAAATAAAAGACTATGAAGGCTTGCCAACTACTGCCAATGCTAATAGACATAGTTAAAATGATGACACATATGTAATAACAGCTGCCTCCTCTCAAAGACAGGTTTAAGGTAATGTGACTAAAATCATGTTTACACTTTACAGGAGTTCTACCCTAAAGGCAATATTGCTCATTCTTGTCAAGCGTGTCGGTACAACGGTTTTGTCTATATTTCTTACACCTGTTTCTTATCATGTCTCAAATCCTGAGTATGTAAAGAGTAAAAGGAATGTATGTTAAATACTGTCCGGACCAATTGCAATCATTCAACATGTATTTACAATAATTTGCTCAGGTTTTGAAACTTGGCAGTCACACACATTTTAATTCCTTGCATGTTCTTGCACGTGCTATTCAGCTATATAAGGGTGAAAAATACTATCTTTGTTCTAGCCCATTCCATGAGGATATATTCCCAGTCTGGTCAGAGGAGTTAAGGTACACACTGCATGTGCCAATTGAGGCAGGTCATACCGTGAGGGATGCATGTGGGATATGAACAAAAGAAAATATATATGAGAGCGTATCCATTTGTGCATTTCATTCATTGATGACCCAGGCAATCTCGGGTCATGGTATGATTGTGGAAGGGGACGTAACAGCACTTAGAGTGTGAGACTTCTTGTTTCAGGCAGCCAGAATTTTTTCTTTGATGTTTCATGCATGCTATCTTTTGTCTCCAGAGCACTTAAAGGACTATGGATGTGTCTCGCGGTGTGAAATTTGATCACCCTTTTGGCTTCAATATCTAACAATATTTCTCTCATTATTATACATTATTACTTCTCTTCACCATAATTGCTCAGGTTCAACTTGTCTTGAATAGTACTATTTGTTTCTCACAAGATGACAGAAATCTTATTTCCTTTCATGTTATCTAATTGTAGGGTAAGGCCTAGTATTGTGTACTTTACTTGTCCCTTCATACTATTACTTTAAAGAATAGTATAAGGGTTAATTTATAAACTATTTCAATAATAATAAAACAAATAAACCAATATGATGAACTCCATGTAGGGGTTGGTAGTAATATAATGAATTGACAGCAATGCCTTGTAAAGACTGTAAAAAATAATATTTTATGTATGTCTGGCGGACAAAGACGCAGATGGTGTCTCGTTTGCACAAACCCGTCAGACTCATTTTATGGCAGTTTCGAGGGTTACCTGGCTTAGACATATAGCCATCATTCAAATGGACCTCTCATGCTCTAATGCCTCTTAATCATGACAAGGTGTACTTCACGAGAAAACCAGAAAGCACTCCGACTAGCATGAGAGGGACTTCAAGGCCGCAGCTAAGCAAAACCAACACCTTTGGGTGAAGGACCTCTATCCCCCAGGCTTAGAAGTCCCATATCACACTTTTATAGAGCTTTTTGGTGTTTGAGGTCTGCTAACAGAGTTTATCTGTATTTTCTCACATTTTTTTGAATTCCTATTCACCGTTCTGCACATGTTACGCTCTCTAACCCTTTGTTTCTTGTTCCCACACTTACTTTTGACCCCAAAGGGAAAGACAGGGTGTCTCTGTTCATCTGTTCGTCTGTTCCTCGTTTTCGCTCCAAGCAGCTGAGAGGAAGCCTGAAGATATTGCAGGTCACATGGGTCCCTGTGGTTGAGCTTTAATGACCAAGTGGGACACAATTCCCTGTTATGGAGCCAGGGGTCAACAGTTATGACGACGCTGGCAACACACATACTGTATACACACACACACGCAGATATACCCACAAAAGTTTGCAGAAGGATGACACAAACAAGAATGCACACTTGTTGCTGCTTGCAGGGAAGCTTTCACAGCCGTGTGCGGAAGGCCAAAGAATATACACACAAACACACATGGATAAAAACAGCAGCGTTCCCATCCACTCAGCATCGTCCTCCTCCCAATCCAAACAAGGGCTGAAATCTCGAAAGCCGGACAAAAATAAATGTGGGTAAATAAACAAAGCAGCATGAGATCGGGAGAGATCAACAATGAGGGGAGAAAAAAAAAAGCTCCCATGAACCAACCAACTCGGGGCATTATTACAGATCCTCAGAGCTTCCCCTCCCTGCCTGCCCTCTGCGGTGGAGCTTCCCTCAGCTCTGTCATTCATCCCGCTGATAAGTAGACACAATTCCCAAAAGCGCCATTCTCTCCCATGTTCTATATTTGCGGCACCCTTCAGGCACCAGCAGGGTTTACCACACACACAAGAGTGTATTCACATTCCTCACACAGGCATTGTCACAAGATGCTTCAGGGCTGGTCTTCCTCAGTAGCATAAACAAGACAGCCTCTTGGTCAATATTTTTAATGTCATCCTATGAATATTTCTTGTTGTTTTTTGTTTTTTTTCCCCTTCCATTTAGGCCTGGGGAGATGAAGTAAGATGGACGGGGCACAAGACAAGCAGACACAAAGGCGGCGAAACCCCGCACACATCTTGTTTGCTTTAGATTAAGTGGGCAGCTGATCGCAGCCTTACGTCCTGACAATATTTCTGCACATTTCCTACATCGGTCGGCCCTGAAAAAGTTTCACAGTGCTTGTGTATTTGAAGCCAGAAGAGCTGAAATCTGACTCACATCCTGCAGCAGTGTGGGTGTCAGTGTTTGAGATGCTTGGTAGCAGAGATATCTAAACGGTCTCTTCCTGTGTTATATTCAAGACAGACCAAACCCACTGGCCAATTAGACTGGCTTATGCCCCTGCTAACACGCACACACGCACGCACACGCACACACACACACATACACTCGCACAGTCCCAACTTGGCTAAGTTAGTGGTCATGCTTATGGTTTTTATCTCTCATCAACATTGCTCATTCACTCGTTTGGTCACTGGATCAGCTTGCGCACACACACATCACAAATGAATATGCACACAACATAAACTCAAAACATGCCAGCCTATCTCTTCAATTACCAGAGCCGTCTGTGATTGCTGAGCTGTCTGTACTGGCTAATCATCAGCTGCATGAGACGGCCCCTGAAAAGTTAAAACCATACAGTTGGAACCAGTTATCTGCAAATGACTCACAAACAATGACTATAGGAATATTTGGTGACACTCTGGGATGGCAGGAGAGATAGCGGAGGTCTAAACTCAAGGCCACTACAAGCTAGAGAGAGATTATTGAGCAGTGATGTCACTCAGACAACAAACAACATTTCTGTAATTCTGCCACAACCTATGCTGGGAGTTAGCTTACAGTAAACATTTTAAATGAGGAGGCTGAACTTTATCGGTGTTGTGTAATCACTGTGTTTATTACTTTCATTTAAATTTTTTTCTTAAGTTTCTGTAAGGTTTCTTGGTAAAATAACTGACTTAAAGCTCCCAAACAGCAGCAAATTTAACTGAAAAACCTCTGAACCATCCTGATGGCAAACTTGAGTTGTACACGGAGGAATGAAGACCCTTTCATTCCCTCTCAATACCCCGAGCGCCTATTTTTTTCACTATGCAACCTGAGCTGAGTGGGCACAATCACCCTTAAAGGCATGTAATGATTTACGGGCTAGAGGGGAGCTCAGAATTCTCAGTATGGTAGAAAAAAAGTGACAGAAAAGGATGCTGACAGGAAAAAATGAAGGGTGGGGGTGGTGGGTTGTGTGTGGGGGGGTCCGATTACTCACCACTATTCACCCAGATTCCACAAGTAGCCACTGTATTCAAGAAAGCCTAAGTTGGTGGCCCTATGTTGAAATATGTTTCCATTCCTTATTGTCCCAATATTGTGTGCAAATATTTTCCAATACCAGCAGAAGATACTGTAACTACGAAATTATACATTTTACTACTTTATTATTTACATATTTGCTAGAAAATAATGAGCTTGTGGGTGAGGAATCTTGGAAAGATCTGTTACATTTGGTTTTCATAACATATGTTGCCGTTGAAATGTAATTTTACTGAGCCTAATCCTACGAAACCTCTCAAAAACCAAGCCATGGTTTTAGAAGGTTTGTTTGCAATATTCAGACAGCAACACAAACATCACCGCAACAACCAAGGAGAGCTTTGTCCCGCAGGCCTCCACTGGACAGGAAGTGCAGTGGGTAAGGGGGTTTGTTGGGTCAGCTGTGGAGCTGCATGTTTTCTGCCATGACTCCATAATTCCATCTCCTCATAGCTTCCTGATATGTTTCTGCTCCGTGGCTTTGTATGCAAGAGTCAGGTTAGTTAATGTGTGTAATGAAACGGGTGAGTTTAACTGTAGTTATTGTGTGTTAGCCTCGGAAAAATCAATATAAAGCAAGAAAGCTGCAGGGAAATTACTTTGAGGAGAAAATATGCATGCTTAAGCAGTGTTAGATAAAGACCTTGGTACATGTAGCTTGTTCTAAAAAAGGGGGGTATGCTAGGGGTAGGATAACCCTCACCACTACTGTCCTGATCAAAGGGTTTTAAAGGACAGAAACATTGGGCTAGTAGTGTTGCTCTTCCTCTCAAACCTGCACCCCCATACACTTCTTCCACTCCATCTATCTGTACTTGACTGTACATCCTCTTCTTGTAAAGATAAGCACACTGTCTGGAAAGGGCACAGCTTGGTCTTGTGTAGAATGAATTTTGGCATGTTCAGTGGATAAGAGTGACAAGGAGGGATACCGAGGGGAAGCAGGGATTGTAATTGCGAGAATGCAGGCTCGCACAGCCAACACAGACCATCTGCACGATGACTTATCAGTCCACCAGTTTTTCCAGGCAGTACCGTAAAATGGTACTGATTGAAACGACATCTATCCATCTGTTTTTGGTCTATTTATATTCAGTTTTGATGTGCTTAAAATAGACAAAATACATAAAGGCAGCTGGTAAAAATCCTTTAAAACACAGTCGCATACTCTGACCTGATATATGCTGAGGTTAAAGTAGCAGCTGCTGTAGTTTTCTCTCCTGTATCTTAGATAATTACTCACATTGAAGCAATTGGCCCCCAATTTTGGCTTTGAAGCCAATTTGACTAGTGATCCCACAAATGCAATATGAAGTCTATAAGTGCAGTTAGTGTTCTCTCTCCGTTCATTTGGAGTGGAGTCTTTTCCTTGTTGACCTCAAATAACAACCAAGATGTCCTCTGAGTGACACATCTTTCCGATGGGGACTTTGATGTAGCTGTCACTCTCATCATACTTGTCAGTTCTGAGACTCTAAAGTCGGCCATATACAGTTTGCCAGTCAGTGAGCATTTCCTATGTGACTCAATCTGAGCAGATAGCCAGTAAATCACTTGTAGCCACCCCAACACCCCCCACCCTCAGCGGAAATGCCTCTTCTTGCCTAATTAGAGAGACGGACCAGTCAACTTGTCACGGGCTGCATTTCACAAATTTTAATCCTTTCTTCACCCACTGTTCCTCTCTTAACCACCCCCTACCACTACCAATTCTCATTGTCTTGCCCAAACCTTTTCTGAAATCTTTGCCCCTGGGCCTCACGCGTCCCCCTTCCCTCCCCTAATTCCCCGTGGACTATATTTTCCACTTGGGATCAAGATAAGGAGGAACTGTTCTATGAGAAGATCATGCTGAGATGAAGTTGTTTATGGCCGTCTGTTTGTGTGCGAGTGTGTCTGTGTGTTTTTAATAGAATAGAGAGGAGCCAGCTGGAGGCTGTTGACCTTGTGGGCAAAGAGCAGGGAGCGACAGGGAGCGAAAAGAGGACGACTGGAAAGAAAAAAAACAAGACACAAACTGTTGCTCTGTCAGACCTCTTAAGTGGGGAAGTTCTAGCCAGAAACTTGTAAAGATGCGTTCTTTTTTCGAGATAACTGGAGCAGACACACTGACAGAATACTTCACCGTGTGGTAACGAGATGATTTGTCACCGAGATCATGGCCAGACATGAAAATGGTGAGAACAGGATGGCTTACAGATGACAGAGCTCCAAATGTGCGTGAGAGAATAGGGGGGGTTGATACAAACACAAGGCTCCAACCCAAGTCGGAATAAAGTGCACATGAGGCAACACTTTCAACTTGTAACACTTGTAACCCAGGTAATAACAACAGTTAAAAGCTAATCTTTCATTTAGAGATGTAACAGGACCCCGTTTGTCATCCGTCAGTCTTTATCTGTGTTCAAGAAATATGCATTTCAGAATTTATGGCAGCTGCCCGCCTTCAAATCCATTCCACAAACAAGGTCCGATGACGGCTGAGATGGACCCAGCAGCCAGGCCCCCACACCCAGCCTTATCCGACCTCTCCCTTCCTGGGCAGTAGAGATGGATATCACTGAGTAACAACCACAGGTCAGATAGTAACAGCAAGGCTATCAAACTATATCCCACTCCTTGCTATCATCAATCACCAGTGAGTTTGCTATTTCCAGCTCCTCTTCTTGTAATTCACGCAACACTTCTAAACAGAGTACAATTAAGTTCCACTGAGTTGCAAAGTAATGACGACTTGAGCTGTTCTAATAATCATTTCAGACCACAAATCCATCACCAATAAAGATCATTAAGCTACATATCCCTTATTAATTTTATTTATAGGTAGATGTGAGGAGTAGTTTTGTGCTGAAAATGAACAATGGTACACACATGTCTATGGCCATAACATCTATTATTACATTATACTGTTACTATTTAGTACACTGATTACTTGTGCAAATGTTCTCATTTAACTCTGTAAGAAAACAAATTGGCTTCCTGAATTCCTTTACGATCTGCACAGTAGGTGTGTGTTTATGCCTACGGCAGGAAAACTGAAAATGTCCCCCTTTATCAAACATGTTACAGCCCACCAAGAACAATAAGTACTGAACCAACTCTGAGCAAAGATAAACTACACCAAATATCACAAGTTGCACGCCAAACACTGGATAAAAGATTTTCATGTTTTTGCAGCGTTTCTCGTTCAAAGCCAGCCTTTCATCTCTAAACTCATCCTCCGGCCGCCCATCAGATGAAAGCGGAGAGGATGGAGGGATGCTGCGGGAATGAGTCTTGCCTGTGCCACATGCCTCTGCCGTTGGCTCTCGCTCTACTTTGCCCGCTGCCTGCCAAGGCCTCTCTGCCTCAGCCTCCTCTTACACCCTCCTCATCACTCCGCATGGCTGGCATTC
>CAESWR010000686.1:77132-93802 GCA_903171835.1 Mullus surmuletus | reverse complement strand
AAAAGGAGGTTTTCATCCCATTCCAGTTTCCCTGTTTGCTGCTGGGTCATAAAAGTTGTCTGCTTACATATCGTGACATAATGACTTTAGACATTAAGTCAATTACTGAATCAGACTACAAGCCTCTTTTGTCATAGAAATATGTCCTCAGAAACCATACAGACTGTAAACAGCAAAGTATCATTATTGCGCAATGAGAAGGTGTTGGCAGGTTGACAAACTGCCCATTTCACCAGCTTTTGATTCCATTTAATTCTTGCGCAAAATAGGGCTTTCTTATATCTATGTGTGGCCCCCTGGAATGAAATAAACATTCCTTGACAATAGAAGCTGCTTGACAAGAGAATGCGGGGTGGTACTTTCTGCCACTCAGGATATATGGGCCACCCTGGAGCTGGTGGACGTGAGGGTGTGTGTGAGCGAGGTCGCGGGGGAAACGCTCGGGTGGAGCCGGGTCTGTGGCCGGGAGGAGTTTATAGTTTTAACCATGAAGTTAAAATCTGACATGGCTGCTTTTTAAAACTTTTACATGTCTTTTTTTTTTGGTCTTATTTCTATTTTCTCTCAATGTAGAACATTTGGGACATTTTTGTGTCTTTTGTCCACATGGTGTTGCTGAGACCGTATGAAATGGTTATACAAGCCTGCGTGGCGGCTGAATAGAAAGATAGCTCTTATCGCCCTTGTGCTATCTTATAAACATTTCTACGGTTCCAGAACAGGGCAGCTTCGTCCCGTATGCAGTTTTAATCATTTGCCCCTTTGCTCCAGAATGCGAGTTAGTCATTCAAAGACTGTTACGCTGAATCTGAAGAGATTTTGCAAGAGTGGATTCATCCACGGCGTGGAGTAGCACCGCTATATTTTTAGAAGGGGATATAGACGGTAATCATCCTACTCCTTTGGGTGTACAGCTTGCCACTTTCTGGTCACCAAGTTTCCATGGAAACCAGACGAATGAGTCACTCCACAAGTTCAGCCAAGTCAGCTCTACAGGCTAGGAGGCGGGGCTTTGAGTTCCAGCTCTTTCCCCCCACGCAACGGGCATGGAAAATGAAAATGGGGGAGAGTAGACGGCGGCTGAATGGTGGCGTCTTGCCTGCTTCTCTCCTTGCTTAATCTGCCCTCTGTGCCTCCTCTGCTCTCACACACTTTACTGTGCTGTATCTCAATGTGTTTTGTTCTTTTCAGCTGCTGTCCTTCACATATTTTCCCACCTTCCTTTCTACCTGGTGCACTGTTGCCTCTCAAGTGACCTCAGCAAATACAACACTGAGCAAATTCGCAACAATGGCACGCAGAAATGTTCCCCGAACTCATTTTATGCAACGTTAATAATGATAATGAAACTGTTTTGTCTGAGAAGCCAAACATTAAATGTTGATGAAGGTTGGCAGGCTGAGCAGGCTGGTTTATTTTTGATTGCTGGTTTTGATTATGAACTCTTCCTGTAATGGTTGTGCGTTTTTTGTGTTTTAAAGAAAACTTGTTTTCTGCCAAATCCGGGATTATCGCAATCTCAAGCACTTCCATGAATGTATTTCCATCCTTTAATTTTTCATATCACAAAATCTTTTTATACTTTCTTACTCCTTTTAATATCCTGAATCTCATGTCTTTCAACACACACACACAACCATGTCCCGGTCCTTGCCTTCATCCCCCAGTTTTCCCCCTTCTTTTTGCTCCCACTGGGAGAAGGAGGCCCAGCCTGCTGGGAGCAACTGGATGACTGACTGACTCACAGCATGCGACACACCCAACAGATGTGTGGCGTTCAATGGGAGATGAAGAATTTGACAGTGCGTGCGTGTGACAGGGAAAGTGATTCATAGTTCGTCTATGTGAACTGTTTTTTAAGGGAGAAAGAGGGGAAGAGGTTAAACAGTGGTGGTTTGTAGAGTAGGTCTGGGTTCCATTGCAACCAACTTAGACACAGTTTAGAGTTCTGAATGGACCTCAAACATTCAGCTGAAACTGTTTATCTTAACTCATCACAGTTGCTGATAAACTCGATAAACTGTGATTTTTTGCCAAACAAAAAAGCAGGCAGAGCAGTGATTTTCTTTTGCACTCTGGGTGATGCAATGTGCATGTAACACTTGTGCGGACTTCATCTTTAACATATAAAATGTCGTAGTCACATTTTTTTGTGGTTGCAACATTAATGTGGGACTTGGCTGCAAACACCCCGTGTTAATGCAACACACATGAGTTGATCAACACATTAAGTGATTATGAGCTTACAGTCCCTTTTTATTACAGAATCTGGTACAATTCAATTTGACACAAGATATTTTTTTCTTTTGACGAGGCTTCTAATTACTGTGGTCGATCTTATTACAGCATACCGATACTGGATGTACTGTTACATGACGAGCGCCATTGGTCGGATGCTGTGTTCATTCCTTCTGTCCGCCACCATTATGTAAAGAGTCGAGACGAAACTGTGAGAGATGGAGGGCACACTGTTGGGCCTGTGTGAAATGACACATCACAAAGATGAGGCCAGGATAACCCTGACCATAACTCAGAATGGTAAATATACAACCATTATCTAAAAAACGATTTGAAATCATATATTTTGTACCTGGTATTTGATATTTAGGTTGATAATTGATTTGTTATCTAAATAACTAATTAAAACCCTAATTTAACTGTGATTAACAGGTGGATGTAGAGTGAAAATGAAATAAAAAAACACATTTTTAAACCCTGTGGCGACCTTGTCAGCATATCTCACAATATGTGGAGCTTAAAATGTTCAAATAAAGCCTTATTGAGTAGGATCGATTGTTCAATGGCCGACAGTGATTTCGTACATGTATCCCCAGAGGATGAATCCCACGGACACCAGCGAGCCCAACTTTTCCCTGAAGGATACGGGGGCATCGCCTGCATGTTGGTTGCATTATTCAGCTCCATTTAGCTCTGCTTCTTTCTCAGTTTTTGTAGTATATCGCAACCAAGCAGAGTGAATCCTTCACAGGCGTTTTCTCCAACAAAGGTATTGTTCAGCCGGCTCTTCGTGGGGCCCACTCAGGAATGGCCGGCATGCAGCAGAGATATGCCCTGGTGTCTTTTTTTTTTAATTTCTATCAATCTTCCCATTTATCTGCTAAGCCTTGCTCTTTCCATCCCTCCTTTTCAGCTCTCTCTGGTATTCTGTGTAGCCTCTTTCAGCGAGGCCAGAAGCGTCTGCCTGCAAATGGGTTGGGATAGCCAAGCCTTGTAAAAGAAGCTCAGAGCATCAGAGAAGACAGCTTTATGAGCTCACACGCAATAACAGATAGCAAGACTGGCACGAGCGGCCGCTCCAGACACACACACACACATTGCCGCACGGTAACAGCTGTAGGGCACACAACAGCGCGCTGGTAATTGGCACAAATTAGACTACTGCGGTCAGGAAATAAAATGGGATGAGAATCCGACAGGATGTTTAATCTGCCTTTCTGTGGAATGCTGTAATGGCGCATTTCCTGAGAAATGACACTGCCACAATGAAAAGTGTATTGATATTCAAAGGTTGAATGAAATCTGCATTATGCCTCTCTGTCCAGAATTGTCAGCTAATCACTCCACTGTGTTACTCCAAAAACATTCAGCACAGACAGCCAGTTAAGATAAAGTTTCAGCATCCAGAAGAGGTCAGTTGATGTCAAACAGTGCACAGGAATCGTACCAGGGAGTATGAATGTAAATAAACATGGTCTGGCCGGACCTGGCATGGGAATAGAGCTCCCTGCTTCTTATGCAACCGGCTAAGGAACTGCAGGTCAGAGAGTGAATCTCTGAGAAAGTGAAGGAATTCCCCGCGACCGACTGCAGAACCAAGCTTGCGGGAAGAAGCTGGCCCGGTGCCAGGCAGCCAGCAGAACTGTGCACGTAACAGGGGAATTGTTTTACACATGTTGTACTGGTATGTTGAAGTTGTGTACTTATGTGTAAAACAAGGGAGAAATTTCATTTTTATTTGTTTTATGTTTGTTTTCATTCAGAGATACTAATAAATCAAGAGTTCCCTGACTTCCCTCAGCCGGTTATGAATGCACAGACCTCTTTTCATTGACACAAAACCAAAAGTCACAGACACGATGGTGCACTTTTTGTACTTTATATTTATTTTAGTTTACAAGGTTTTCATTCGTCTTTTAATTATGTTTCACTCAACTTGACGTCCTTGCTCTCTGACACCACTTTTCCATCCACCAGAGTCTGCGTCACTGTCACCACTTTGGTCTCAACCTTCTTATCGAGCGCATCCTCGAGGCTGGGGGGGGAAAAAAGAGTTATGTTACTTTAATTTAGAAAAACATTTCTCTCCAACACAACCATGGCCTCCTGAGAGAAACATAGTTGGTGTCATGTTTTAAGTCTTAAAGTTACGACTTGTTCATATGATTGAAAGTAACAAAAGAAAGCTGTAAGTTAAGGGAAGAGAATTGCATTGATGAATTGTTTTTACTCTCCCCATCGATGGAGCTTCATTTTTGCATGGATCTTATTTGAATTTGCAAATGCCTCCCTGCTATGAACAAAGCTGTATTATATCAGCCAAACATGCTTTCGGAAACACTTCAACTACACTCTTCCTCACTTGACACACTCACTCAAAATCCACTTCGCCGTCCAGCAGCCTCCTGTACTCGCAAATCTCGGCCTCCAGTTTTACTTTGATGTTGAGCAGCTGCTCGTAATCCAGCGTGTTCTGCTGGATGTCATTGCGGAGCCTGGTGAGCTCTTCCTGCAGCTTCAGGATGATGGCGTTGTACTTCTCCAGCTCCATGCTGTAACGCATCTCGATGTCACGCAGGGTGGCCTCCAGGGACGCTTTCTGTTAGCAGGTGGAAGAAAAGTTTGATTATTTGATGCTCTTGTTCTCCAAAAGGCTTAATTAGAAACGTTCTTACCAGGCTAAGTCCTGACTGTAGTTCAATTTCCAATGCCTGGCACCTTCTCCTGGTCTCACTCACGACAGTTGTTGCCTCCTTCAGGGCTGTTGATTGCGCAGTCACTTGAACCTGCACTTCTGTCATCTGGAAACAAGAGGGAGTTCATTCATTGTCGACTTGCCCAAAACAAATCACGCACCGACCAGATCAGTTCGGCCGTACCTGAGATTCATGCCATGCTTTGACTTCCTCCTGGTTCTTCAGCGCGATCTTCTCATATTTAGCCCTCATCTCCTCCATGATCTTGGACAGATCTTGGCCTTTAGGGGCGTCAACGTCCACATGGACGCCAACTTGGGTGATCTGGGCACGCAACTCAGCCACATCCTGTTGAGGGGGGAAATAGACAAGGAGTGATTCCCTGAGCAAGGTTGTTGCATTTATCCCGTGTTAAGAGTTTTAAGAAAACAAACAGCAAAAGCCAGTTATAATTGGTAATATTTGGATCATAAACTAGGTATCCTTAGTTGGATTTGATTTCTCGAAATTCAGTGACCCTCACATTTTCATGGTTCTTCTTCAGGGTAATCAGTTCTTCCTTCATGGACTCAATCTCACTCTCCAGGTGCATGCGAATCACGTTGGTGTCGTCCAGAACCTTCCGCAGTCTTACAACATCTGCCTCCACTGCCTGACGCATGGACATCTCAAACTCCATCCTGTTGTCAGAAAAGTAAGTTAACATTCACTTTTATATTTATGCATATCTATGTGAAATTTAGAAAACAAACAACTGAAAACTCACTTGATTCTGAAGTCATCTGAAGCCAGTCGTGAATTGTCAAGTGCGATGGCAAGCTGAGCATTTCCCTTGGTCATATCGAATATCTGACAGAAATGGCAAATACGTGTTTTAGGTTTGACATACAAACAGCCTGCAGCTGATAAATAGCAATTCTCTTGCCCGGTCTCCCACACTACATAATAGTAAACATAATTGATTTTTTTATATATCTATCTACCTATCAATACTGATTGTAGCAAACTTTGCACTTTGATGAATTATGCAAGTTAAAGGACCATATCTCTGTGGGGAGATAAGGCAAGACTAAAGGCACTAAAATCAGAATGTGTTGCCGTTGGTATGATAACAAAGAGGAAAAATGACTTTTGTCCGATCCTCATAACTATAAGGAATTCATCAACTGATTATTAAACTAATTTTTTTCTTAAACTTGGTGACACTACAGTGGAGACACTACAATCTTTATGTTTAACCCCACTTTTCAAATAGGTCTTTAAATAGATATCGTTTGAAAGAAGTCTTAAAAAGTAAGAATGGGAAAGATGATAGAGGCACATTGACTCACCTTGGCCCTCAGCTCTGTGATGATGGCGTTGTACTTGCTATGGTCTCTTTCCTCCAGCGGGCCTCTCTTCTCGATGGTCTCTCTGATCTTGATCTCCAGTGTGTTATTGGCCTTCTCCAGGTTCCTGACTGTTTCAAGGTAGTTGGCTAGGCGGTCATTGAGGTGCTGCATGGCAACTTTCTCGTTTCCAATGGCCATGGACCCAGATGTAGAGCCAGATGAAAGTGACTGGTAGTCATACCCGCCACCAAAGCCGCTGCCAACCCGTGTGCCATAAGACACTGTGGAGATTCGGGTGCCATGGCCACCTGCTCCTCCGCTGACACTGTGGGCATACGATCTATTAATGGTGCCTGGATGGACGCCCATGAATTGAGCACTCTGGCGTTTAATAAGAGGCTCCATTGCCAAATGCTGTGATCAATCAGATGAAGAGATGGTGCGTCCCGGCACAGGGGTTTGATGGCTGAGAGTGAGGGAAAGAACCGAGTCCACGGGCTGTATATATACTGAAAGGTAATATAACAGCCTGCCACTCCCCTCATATCTATATTGCATTTTTACCTTTAGTCACCTGCTCGACTTTGTCCCAGCACCACCCACTTGGAACCGAGGAGCCATCACAAAAAAACACCTGCCAACATTTTCATGCTGATAATCTTAGTAATGATCATAATGGCTGAAAGGCTTTGAGTAACTCCTATTAAGAGACCTAAACAATGCATTCTTTGTATACCACCACATAAATCTTAATCCTTTGTGCCAAAAAGCTTGGATTGTTGTATCAAATCAGTGCTCCAGCAGTCCCACCTTAACTCACTTGCTGCTGACTCATAGTCAGGCTCTTCTGACACAAGAACAAAGATTGTGCCAGTTTTTACTAATCTTCTCTTCAGATCAAAAGGCCAGTGTACTATGTTGTTTTATTGAGATGTGTTGATCTATGTTGCTTAGGTAGGGCTGGTCACAGGGGATGGTGAAATACAATCCAAGAAAATAAGCAAGAGTTATGAATCCATTCTCATTTCTTCTAATCTTGGTAAAGGTATTTCAGTATCAGTCATGAAGCAATAGGAATCACTTAGGTTCAACGTTTGGATCAGGAAGAATGAGGAAATAGTTCGGGTTAGGGTTAGGGTTAGTGATCACCAGCATTGCCAGAAATCTTCCATTAAAAGTGATGTGACCAATGGATCCTCTTGCTCCTTCCTGGACCCTCCAAAGTACTTATCATTCAGTCCCAGTCATTCTGTGCACTACGCCAATTATGATACCAATATGAAAAGTAAAGTTTTGGTCACAGAACCACTTATGCTTTCTTCCTTGGATTGTAACATACCCTTCTGCAAAATATCAAGGAAGTCGGATTGAATAGTTTTGTGTAATCGTGTGAACAGACAGACGGCTATAATCACATAATGTTCTTGACTGTAAAAATTGGCTTAGAGTTGAATGTTTTTAACAAAACACCAAACTTGGCAATGTGATACTGTTATGTGATCTTCAGGGAGTTTCATACGCCCCCTTCCCCATTCCTAAACTCAAGAAAACCTCAGTCATTGAATAGTGAACATCCATGTCCATGAGTGACTTCATTGAGCCATTCAGTGCACAGCCATTTATAACACCTTGAGAATGAATTGTAAATCTCTATCTCTGTTTGGATGGCAATGATTTTATTCTTCATTAGGATCTAACATTGTACATAATAAAACTTGCTGTCTTAGCTTCATTCATAAACCATAGTTTTTGTTGAAAATATTGTCATTTATAATTTCACACAAGACCAAACAACTTTATGAAAATTTTTATTGATGTATCTGAACATTACAGCACAACAGACTCAACTGGACAGAAAGAAAACTAAAGATGATGAAGTATAAAAAAAAATGTCACTGACTTGGACTCGTTTATCATTTTGTTCATGTTCAATGTTATCAAGTACGTTTTCTCGACCTTCTATGTCGGAACTGCTGTGAACACCTACAGGTCAACATACACTATAAATAATAGAAAATCATGATGAAATAAATAAAAAGATGACTTTAGTTTTCCTCTGATCCAGTTTTTTAAATCAGCCTGTGGAAGAGCCGTATACCCAGGAAGACACACTGATTGAAGAATTGGTCAAGACTATGACTGTTAATGTTTTTAAGAGCCGATTGGTATTAAAACAAGCTCACTTTTGGCCTACTCAGTGTTGTTGTAATGTTGTAGTGATGATAATTGTAGGAGAGTATTAGGGCGACGCCTATAGTTTTTAAAGATTCTTGGTCTCTGTGCTGGAGGAAACCACTTTGCCATCCACCAGGGTCTGTGTTACAGTCATCACTTTCTTCACTGTTTTCTGGTCTTCGAGAGCATCCTGCAGCCTGGAGAAGAGATCAGAAAAACATCAGTTTCTACACTCAGACTGTTGATTGCAGCGCTTAGTTTTTCCTGCTCTCACAAATCTGTCATTACGCACGTGAAGTCTTCCCCGTCCAGGAGCCGTCTGTACGTTGCGATCTCGGCCTCCAGCTTCATCTTCATGTTGAGCAGGGCTTCGTAGTCCTGCGTCTGCACCTGGATGTTGTTGCGCAGCTGTGTGAGCTCTGCCTCCAGACCCAGAAGGATGGAGTTAAGAGATTCGATCTCCATGTTGTAGCGCATCTCTGTGTCCCTTAGTGTGCCCTCCAGAGACAGTCTCTGCAAACACGACAAAATGGACAAGAACAGGTTAAATCTGGACAATGAGCCTGACTTGCCGCTGAGAGCTCCATAGCGACGGGTCGCTGGAGTGTGAGGCTTATGTCAACAAAATCAGGGTGAGAGACTTGAAGTGAGAGTGCTGAGTTAAGCATTTTTAGTAAAGGTAAGCATGTGTCGAGGTCAGCCAAGTGTGCATCGACTGTGTCTCTCACCAGGCTCTTCTGTGACTCCAGCTCGATTTCCAGGGTCTGTATCTGTCTGCGCAGGTCGTTCACCTCTGTCTGGGCTCCCTTCAGGGCCTCTGTGTTCATGCTGACCTGGGTTTGCACTTCTGTTATCTAAAATCAGACATAAATAATCGCAAAAAATTACGTGAAAACAGCTTAAATCATTCACATGGTGAAGTGAGCCACTTCCCTGTTGATAGGTGATAGTCTACATTTCTGCTAATTGTTTACCTGAGATTCATGCCATGCTTTCAGTTCTTCCTGGTTCTTCAGTGCCATCTTTTCATACTTGGCCCTGATCTCGGCCATGATCTGTGCCAGGTCCTGTCCTTTAGGAGCATCAACATCAACATGGACTCCCGACTGAGCAATCTGGTTACGAAGCTCCATTACTTCCTGAAGAGACAAGACCAAGAGGAAAATAAAAAGAGGAAAGGTTATGATGAGAGTAAGTTCTTCCTCTGAAATGTTCTAGTAAGGAGCCAGTTGATCATTTGGATTCTACTGCAAAGGATTAAATCATATTGGGCTGTGACCCCTTTCTGTCCCCTGGACTCTTCCAGCTGTAATGACATGTTGTGGTCAGGTAAAAATACAGGGGGTGTATCTAAACCTGAATCTGAGGTTCAAACATTCAAGTCAGTATTTCCCGCAGTCAACAAATGGTTGTGTTTATCTTCAGCATTTGGATTATAGTTATTTGAATTCTTGTCTATTGCCAAATATGGATGGGATCTGTTTATCATGAGGCTTGCCACAAAATTCACATACAGATATTTCAGATTTCATCTACCTCCCTCTTCCCACTGAAATTTTCCCGGGCTAAGTTTGGCAGAACACCCTACAGCTTCTGTCAACAACGGCTGCGTGCTAGTTACATAGGAAACCTTAAGCACACACCCGCTGATGTTTAAGGGCATTGTTGGGATGGGCTTAAAAGCTAATATTTATTCATGTATTACAGAGGTGTGGTCGTTTACTGAGAGGATATCTCAAAAGTTCAAATTCAAATTGTTCAAATTGTTAAATTTCGTCAAACCACACGGGGTTAGAATTTAGGCATACTCACATTGTCATGGTTCTTCTTGAGATGGATGAGTTCCTCCTTCAGGCTTTCGATCTCACTCTCAAGGTTCATGCGGCTCATGTTGGTATCATCGATGACCTTCCTCAGACCAACAATGTCGGCCTCGACGGACTGGCGGATGGCCAGCTCAGACTCGTATCTAAACAGCAGAGGGCGAGACTGTGAGGATCATTCAAGTCCTCAATAAATCCATCAACAACTGCACATTAGCGCATGACAGTCTGCTATTCTGTAGCCAGCTATGTGTTGTCACTTTTAATTTATGACATAATTGCCTGGTCTCCACTAACTATGATGTAAAGGTGATGATTTATTATTACACGACAAACAAGTGTCTCTTTAGATCGTAGCGTTGTGTGTTCTTGTGTCAAATCCAGCGGCAGTAAAACAGGGTGTGCCCACGACTGTCTGGTGGCTGTCAGTGTTGGGCAGTCACCGCAGGAAGGTCTTACTTCACTCTGAAGTCATCGGCTGCCAGGCGTGCGTTGTCAATGTTGAGCACGAGGCGGGCATTGTCGGTGGTGGAATCAAACACCTGCACAAGTTGACAAAAAAGACAATGTTTAGAGTGCAAACTGTGACGAAAACTTACTGGCAGCTGACACTAAACCTCTAACAAATATTATAGACCAACTATAATGTAATATTTGGTAACGGACTAACGGTAACTTAAGGGTTTCAGGTTGAAGTTACAGATCTGTTGGCAAAATATGTCAATAAAGCCAGTAGCCAGTAGCCAGATAGCGTAACAAAAAACTTGTCAACTGGCCAATAGAAGTCTACCAGACACCCCTACTTAAAATCACAATTTAGGCTTTTACATAGTCAGAAACGTATATATATCTTTTTTAATCAATAAAGTGGCTTTATAGCTGCCAGTAGGCAATTGTTTGGCTAAAATCCTTTCACTGTGCTAAACTAAATGGCTACTTGTTCTAATTCTTGGCAAGAAAGGGAATAATCGAAATGTTGTATTTTTGCAAAAGATGGCCTTAGCTTGCTGAAACCTATTCAATTTGGCCATCATATGGAATGGCAATTATCAATCATTACACAATTATGCTATGATGCTAATAATATGTTTCGCTAGTGGGGGGGGGGGGGGCACAGATGGCTTGCAATATTTGCTTTAGCAGTCACGCTACAGTAGATAAGGGCCTGGATGGATGGCATTCTGGTGACAAAGTCCACAAGCCAATTGGCGGTTGCCTGGCAGCAGTTGTTCCACTGCTCAAGAACAGGATCTTTCCTGTTGGCAGGTGATTTGCATGAGGGCAGTGGTGATGGTGGTTGTGGTAGTGTGTGTGTGTGTGCATGCGTGGCCATGTTGGAGCCGGCGCATGTGAGTGTTTGCATGGGTAGTAGACTGTGCGTGCTGAACTGGATTGGGTTGTTTTAATGTTATCTCAGACTCTTTGACCCTCGGCTGTTTGGATGAAATAAAGCCTCCAGCTGTCAATAAAATAATATATATTTTTTCAAAGACACAGACTGTTTATGTCCCTTTTGCTTTGAGAATGACAAGATTCCTAACGTAAATTGACTTCTATTTAGTGATAGCATTTTTTGATGTTGGTGCCCAATGCCTACCTGCCATGTGGGAAAAATAGAAGGAGCCAAGCTGAAATGGAAAGTTATTAATAACTTTACAGCTCTGAAAAAGGATGGGTGATAACCAACACCCCTTGGCTGTGTATGCCTTTTATTTATTTTCTTTATTAAAAAATCATTAGTTTTTATTATGGTAGTGGTGCCGGATGGGGCGTAACAGGTAAGTGTGAAATGATACGACGTATCAGATTAATTACATTTAAAATACAGAGTGTAGACTCCACCTCAAATGACGTTGAGTGACTTCATTTCAGACTCCACAGCAGTAACATACCAAATAAGAATAAGTTATAGAAATAGAGGAAGTCAAAGTAATTACAGTCATGATGGATGGGCTGTCCCTGAGCTCTGTTGTATTTCTCACAGTTTTCCTGTCTCTGCGACCCCTGATCCTCCAACATTCCGCCTCCATACTGTTTCCGGTCCAACCCTCGGCCCACAGAGTTGCTGTGGGCCCTGTGCCAGGGACCGCCAGGAACCCAGTCGACCCCCGTCTGTGAGGTGATTAGCAGCCCCCCTCCGAGTACAGATGTGGTTGCAATCCAGTGGGTCCTATTGACTCTTCCTCTGTCAAGATTAAGCTTCTTGTCCATACACACTTACCTCATAATTACTCAACTGACATCTGACTCTGGGTTTCATCTTTCATTTCATCCATTCACATGACCTCCTTCATTCACTTCATCCAACTTCCCCACTCACATGCTTTTGTTAAATACTCAAATAAATCAAGACATGTACATTCCCCTGTCTGCCCTTTCCGGCCTCCCTTTCCCCAGCCCTTCCTCACCTTCCTCCTCAGATCTTCCAGGATGGCCTGGTACTTGCTGTAGTCTCTGAAGTCAGGTCCGCTCTTCTCCAGGGCCTCCTTGATCTTAATCTCCAGCTTGTGGTTGGCCTGCTCCAGGGTCCTCACGGTCTCCAGATAGTTGGCCAGGCGGTCGTTGAGGTTCTGCATGGCGAACTTCTCGTTCCCCATGATGTCGGTGCTGTTCCCGCTCACCTGGACGCTGCTGGAGAAGCCCCCTGCTCCGGAGCCCATCCCCATGCCGGATCCCAGCCCACTGCGGAATGAGGATGACACGCTGATTTTGGATCCACCGGCCCCACCGTGAATACTGGCAGCCCTGTAGACAGGGGCAGAGGTGCGGGTCATGGACATAGCAGGAGTCCTGCTGGTCGTAGAGGAGCGCACAGAGTATGTTTGCTTGGAGGTTTTCATTGTTGCTGGAGAGTTTGAGACTCTGTGAGAGAGACCGTGAGTAGGAGAGAGGAACAGGCTGGGCAGGCTGAAATCGGAACTCACAGACACAAGGCAGGAGGAGAGTGAAGCCCGTAAACTATATAAACCTTGCAGGCCTTCAGGTCCGCCCCTCAGACCACTCCCCCTCATTTTGGGTTACCGCCCTCCTTTCCACAGGACTAAACCGCAGCATTGCTCAGAGTGTGCCTTTGTCCTTCAGAACCCTTCTAAGTTGGTAAATTCTCGGTAATGTAATAACCTGGAGATTGTCTGAGTTAGGAGAATTGAATTAGATCAGTTTTATTTTCGATGTATTTGATAAATATGGCATGCTTTAACTTTTTTACATGCTTTTAACTGTTTTACTTACTTTAACACACTTTCAACTTGTAGCAATCTGAGGTCATTCAACAAAAAGTGCAATATAAATAGTATTTGTTATCATTATTATTATTGTTATTATCCTTGTTATTATTATTATTGTAACCACTATTGATTCAGAAGTTATATCAGCTCAACAAACAGACAAACAAACATTTTATCAGGAGAATCATTATCATGATTGATAACACTATCTACATTCCTTGATCTTTGGTGCTTTTAACCTCACAAAATTAAGCTGCACAAGTAAATCCTTTTCTTTATATTCAGGCTCATTAAAAGGCATAGCTTGCTGCTTCATCCCCTCCAAATTTCCATCAAGGGTCTGTTAAGCATCATCAACCATTTTATGATTCTGTGTCTAGGTTTACGCAACATGATTTCATCATTGATTTTAGTTACAGGTGAGTGAGCGAGAGAGATTGAGTGTCACACCTGGAAAACTGCATGACATAGGAGCTCAGAACACCTGGTTTCATTCAGCCACACGTCAGACAAACATTACAAAATGGTTTTAGAGGAACCACTTGAATGCTTTGTTCATCAGCAAATTCCCACAAATAACATTTTTCTGAACAGTGTAGATTTATTTGAAAGATTCTGAGACATTACATTGCAGGCATGCATTATTGATTCCTGTATGATATAACAATTGATTCCTGGAACTGTGTAATCAATTCACTTGTAAATGCATGCAGAATTAAGACCAAGAGTTAAGTCTTGAAATAAGAAATATGTTTCAAACATCTTAGGTGGACCTAACTATGTACAGTATGTTATCTATTTGTGCCAGATGTGTGTCTGATTGTCCCCCTCCCATGAAGGATATGGTCAAACAAAAGAACCATTAAACAGACTCCTCAGTAGACAAGTTAGAACAATGACTTCTCACAGCCAGTAAATATTCCAGGAGCCCCCCCACAGGTTTACAACACAAGCACATTCCACACACGGTACCCATGAAGTTACACGACATTGGCTTCCCGCAAAATATACATTCCATTCCATCTGTTTCTGTTGCAACACTTAAAACCACAGTTAATATTTCAAGTTTTTTGGAAAGCACTGTAAGCATCAACATCAACAATCATTGTAGCTTCTTGTGAATTGTTCATTTAATCTCAACCTTCACATACTGGCAGCATCAGCCTGTCCCTGCTCTTCATGTCCAGTCTCATCCTAGCTCTTAGTCCTTTTTTTTGTTTGTTTTTCAGGAAGGAACACACAGCAGGATATGAAAGTATAAAAGGCTCCAGATGAAATCATAACAACCCATGTCAGTGGGGAAACAAAAGGGATTCCTTTTAAGCAGCGCCTCGCAAAACATGCCTCATGATAATACTGAGACAAACATCAGTCAGTCTAAGCCAGTTTGTAAATTCTCGTTGGGTCTGATATCTGAATTTGGGAGGGAGAGACAGGGATGGAAATCAAGTTGGTGTGACAGAAAGACCTTTTATTTGTGATAAAATTACAAAAAATCAATGCAAAAAAAAAAAAGATCTATAGGGACTGACAGCACAGGGTCTCTCGGTGGCTTGCGAATCCCACACCATAAGGGGGTTTAGTTTGTCTAGTCGTGATGCAGATGACTGCACTGTTTTGTCTGGTCGTGATGGCCGCCACGCCTGAAACAGAAACAGAGATTAAGGCACCGAGATGATAGCAGCACATAGCAGATAAGGGTGTCAGGTTTAAAGCACACTGTATGTTTAAGGGGCGGCAGGATGAATGGTGGTGGTTATTGGGACTTGGAGGTCGGAGCTATAAACCAGTACTGGACTTCACACAAAAAGAGAACTACGATAATTTGATGGAATTTTTGCCAGTATCAAGAATTCAGCACTACTCATTGTGGTTTTTGGTGGCAGCAAGGGCCTTATTAAACTTACCTTAGCAGAGAGGTCGTAGAAGAAAAAGAAGCTAAAATCTCCAAAAGTCCCCAGTTAGCACATTCTTTTCGTTTCACACATGAAACAAAATTACATTGCTGCACTAAAAAGGCAGAACCAAAGAGAAGACACGCATTGAGACCAATCCTGTCAGATTACGCCACTCTTTCTAGGGAAGAACAAAATCAAATCTTAGTGTGATTACTTTATCTTTTCCTGAATTGCTTTGATCTGATCACATCCCTTGTGAAATAAACATGGACTTGTGTTGAGAAAACCATCTTTGTTATGACAAGTGTGATATAAGGCGTAGCCAATACGCCTTTGACCTTTCTGTTACACAATAGCACATCCTGGTACCACCAGATACAAACCGTTGCATCTAACAATCCCACTGATGGATGGATCAAGTATTTTTCACATGAAAAATGAAATGCCCATTTCTGAGCCCATGCCACTGAAATGTTTGATGTAAAACACTATTCCGTCCTTTGTTACAAGTCTTGGCAGGCAGCATTGCCACCTAGGACTTACCTCAAAGGTTCTGGCCCACTGTCAAGAATTTTGTCATTATCCCGATACTCATCACCCGACATGAAACGTTCCCCTCCCCACACTAATCTCTCTCCTAAAATGGGTGGAAATAACCCAGTTTTTTCCCCATAAAAAAGTATACGAACGAAGATGGAGTTAATTCAGATTTCTTTAAAAAATGGTGGATGTTTATTAAGACTTTCCTTCAGACATCAAAGCATTTTGCTTAAAACATAATGGTCAAAAAAATAGTATGGAAGTGGTGGGTCAGCGTACGTAACCCTGGTAACCAGCCCGGAATAAGTGAGTGCCAGTCATCCATGTGCTTGGCATTGGAGTGGCAACGCCTCTGTTTACTTCAGCGCCCTTATCAAGCTCACATGATCATGCCAGTGACCAGGATGGATGCTGAAGCCTGGGAAGTCACAAGACAGTCACACCTGCATCACAAATGTTCTACCATGTCCTTATTAGGCGTGTGTGTGTGAAAAACTGACCGAGTGTGCATGACCACATATGGTATTTATAGTCGGGGTGTGAAAGCCACCTGAAGAGTCATCATTTTCTGTTTGGAGAGTGTCCTGCTGGTATGTGTTTGTTGTTAGTGCTGAGCAAATACGCTTGCTGCTGATGAAACATCCAAAGCAGACTCATGATCAGCTGATTATCAGTTGACCATGTTCTTTCCTAATCTGCTATGAATGACCGCAGCTGACCTTTTTTAGCCGGCCCATGTCAG
>CAESWR010000686.1:26290-49349 GCA_903171835.1 Mullus surmuletus | reverse complement strand
TTTGTTATCACCATCGGTTTTAAACCATATATGTAAATGTATATGGCATGAGTACACGCATTCAAGTCAATGTGTGGCCCCATTATGAATAGGGAAATAGGCTGCACATGAAATAATTTGACTACAAAATGACTTGTCCCTTTGTCGACTGCAATGGTTCAGCTTATTACATATTCACTCGTGACTTGGACTTATGAATTTGCATTTCACCTGGCTGTAATGAATTTGTTGAAAGCTCAAAGCTAATGTCAGTCTCATCACAGTCCCTCAAACAAACAATCTATTTAATTTTATTAAATATATTTTATCGTAACTAAGAAAAGAATACCAAAGATATTCAGTTTACAAAAAACAGTTTCACTTATTTCTTTGTCTTTATGTTAGCATTCATTTCCCGGAAAAATGATCCGCCCTTAGGTTGCCTCCTGTGTGTGAATGACAGGTCACTTGTTTAATGAACTACTTAAATGTTAAGAGCATTCTCACTTTTGACCTCTTATTGGATGCCATTTACCACCACTTGACTTAAGGAAAGGCAGAGAGTGATTAGCATCCATAATGCCTGTTAATTAGCTAACTAAGCCAAGATAATGACAATGACATCTACAAAGCTAATAAACCCACAAACCCTGACATGACAAACGTCATTAAAAAGACTCCTACTTGACAAGCTAGGAAATGTATGTGCATGATTCATTATGGGATTCAATGAACAGAACCAGGCTGTTAAACCAGGATACCTGAGCAGGTCCTGGAGTTTAAATTTGTATAAAGGCAAGAGGTTTTCACAACCTAAGTATGTATATATTTAGTAAATATATGTTCATAATTGTAATGGTAAGTACCTTATCACCTCATGGAACCTAGTCTTTCTGTTAAATTATTTTGTTTTGTTTTGTTTTAATAGATATATGACGATTATGTAAGGCAATGAGATAATTTGAAAATTAGAAGTAAAAGATTAGCTTCCCGCTGTCAAATCTTCGAGGGTAATTATCCATATACGGACCCTTTCATGTTATGATTTAGGAGTGGGATTAGGAAGGGTGGTTGTCAAGAGGAGGAGGACAGCCTCAAAAACTTTAATGCAATTAATTTGTAAAATATCTGTGGATTTCACTGATCCTCAATAGCCACAGTCTACCACCAGGGGGCAACATCGGGCCATATTGTAGGAGGACTAGGTGCAGTGTGTTACCTTGCAGTGGGGTGGCAATGTTGCACTGTGCTGGAACTACGAGATGGCGCTTTGTCAATGACCGCCCTCTGCTGGTTGGACCTGGCAGTAGCACAAATTCAGATGATCTCCCAAAAGGATAAATAATAACCACTGAACCAAAAAATAAAGAAAGTAAGGCTGTCAAAATCACTAGTGCTCCACGGTAATCTCAAATGAAGTCACCCTAATAATATTGTATTCAAAAACAGGATGTTTCCCAGGACACAACAAAGACGGGTTGAACTGGATTAAACATGCCTTCACATGACCGAGCTGACGAATGTGAGATCAAGAAAGCAGGGAAATCCAGATTGTTGCTGCTGGAGCTGCAATGGAGATTTCTCGGCAATTTCAAACAGCAAATCTAATGACTATTACATTGTATCAGGCTTTTTGCATGCTTGTGTGTGTGTGTGTGCGTTTGCTTACTTGGCATACATGCTCACAATGTCGTGTCCCTCTCCAGCATCTCAGAGTCCCAATCCAGAGGTGAAACGGTGGAAAAAGAACTGGATACCTTCTGTCTCATCCTTGGTTTTGTAATTGAAGTACTCTTTAATTGGCACACCAAAAGATTTTAATGGAGAATACACTGAAGGGTGGAGTGGTACATGTAGGAGCATGAGCTCAAACTCCTTAAATTTACACCCTCCCATGAGGAGGCAGTGTTTTCATTCTTACTGGCAGACTGAGCAACAGAACCAATGAAATAATGATCTGACTCCGTTAAAGTGCTGTCGCATCATGTACAGACTCAATGTGTGTGTTTCACCTTTTGAGGTGTGTTCCTCAGCCACACTGGTTCCACCCATAGTGCTTTGCTTTGAAGTCTTCAATGTCTTATTCATAATCATTAATGGGCAGGTAGAGTGGGTGAGGAAAATCTTGGGAGGAGAAAGTGTCTGGCCTTTTGTTTTTGGTTTGTGTGTCAAGCATGAATCACATGTGGCGCCCGCTTGTCTTTGCAAGCATTGAGGCACAGATATTAGAAGGTGTTTGACCGAGCCTTCTTAAATGCTAACAACATCCCGTTTCAAAATGAAGATATCACGCAGATACAGAGCACAACCAACTGAAATACACAGTAAACAGAACGGTTTGCTTTTTGTCATATTTATGATACTGAAGATAATAGATGATTATAAGTGATTATCATATTGTGTTCGGAACTTGCGTAGTCAATGGAGACCTTGATCCAAACAAAGTGGCTCCTTTATGACAAGTCAACCTACATAATAGTGGGAGTCAACTCCTTAATTATCAATGGGTCACTCATAATGGGAACATATTTGCAGAGTCCTTCCAATGGTATTAGCCACAATGTGTAGGGTTTTTTTGTCATCTAAATGATGATACTCATGTTAAGCTTTATCACTTGATGGTTTTGTTGGAATTGTACCACTGCCCATGGAATGAAGAGATGCACTTCTTGATTTTTGTGATTATTCTGATTTGCATGAAATGTCTACTTGTATCTGAGCATTTCTGTAGCTTATCAATCAACATCTTATATTCACCTATAAAACCTAATGTTATATGTCTTCACTGGGGTCTCATGTAGGAGTGTGGTGGTCATGATAGATTTGACTAAGAACAGATGTGACATCTGCAATATATTGTGTCTCATCAAGTAGATGTGTATTACATTTCTCACTTTCTATTGGGAGTTGTAACAACAACTTATCGATTCCCTTAGGGGATCAATAAAGTGATTCTGATTCTGATATGCATAGTAAGTGATAACCTACTATATATCTTTTCAAGCTTTTAAAGAGAAAACCTTGAGATTTAATTTGAACCTTATGCCTCTTTATGTGGAACAGGGCCGGATAGACCTGTATAGAAACATGGGTCGCTGCCAAGATGTATCTTAATGTTACAGCTTGTATGCAAAGCAACAAATGACAGAGAAAGGCGGGTTAAGATCACATAAGTCAATCAAGTGAAGTAGCATACTTTTGTAAATAGACGCGACAATTGTAAGCATTAAAATGTTCCTGCCACTGACACTCTTTAAATTTTCAAAAGGTCTTCCTGGTATGACACAACATTTCTACATTTACATTTTGATTTAAAGCAACATTATGCAACTTTTGAATTTTGTTGGTACACTAATTTGTAATAAGAAGAAGCCTTGATCTCCTTCTCCTCAGAAACACAACCGGGTGCACTACAGAAACTATACAAGGCTTCAAAACGTAGTTAAAATATATTGATATATTTATATTTGTTGTATTTATCAAATATGAAGAACTTGAAAAGTGTCATGCAAATGAACACTATGCGTCTTATTGTGCTCTGAGCTCAACATGTCCACGGTTAACACGTTATTATTCATTGTGTTTATGTTATTATTTTTGAAGTCATTATTGTAAGATTTTATAACTCTGCTTCATTTGTTATAACTAGAGGAACTTCACAATCCATTCAAATTCATGTAATGTTCCCTGTAAGTTAGTTGGTCCTTCAACAAGCACGATCCAATCCTGTACAGGGTGTGACTTTGCTGACAGTGAGAGATTCAAACAACAGTTATTCACTTCTAGCTCCTTCTCACTGCAGCAATGCTTCACTGGCATCTAGTCAGATAATGCCAAATAGGGCTGATGTCTAAAAAAGTTTAAAAAGTTATGTTATATTAAATTCATTTAATTGCAAACTTTAGAAAAGGAGAGGCTTGGTTTTCTTTAGCTGTGATGACTTCATCCCCTCAGCACTGCCCTGACAGACACCCTGCTGGTTCAGTTCATATTTACTGTAAGTGCTTTCATGACCCAGAGATTAGTCACCATTATTTTACCCCCGTTAGTGGCACGACGTGACGTGTGGAAAAACTTCAGGATGACTGCTTATCCTCCATGACTTCATAAAGATTTGAGTCAGTTTTCCCTACGTAATGTAACTTGGGGCAAAGCTTGTTTAGATTGCTAACTGCTGCTATCGAAAAACATTGCTGCAGCTGTGGAAAACATGAATAGATTGCAAACTTTAGCAATGGATAAGGTGTGGACGTGTCTATGTTTGGATGTTTGTATGCAAGTGTGTTCATGTCAGTCTAAAGCCCATCAGTTTGTGTTCATGTATTCAACCAAAGTGACCAGAATACACACAACGATACTTCTGTCTCATTCGTCACCTCATTGCGTGAGTCGCTGTTGTTGAAAATCTTACTGTAAGCAACAAGTGCAATTGAAGCATGCAAGCAAGCATGAGACTCTCCGAAGTCTATTCCGACAAAGAAAACAAGCTCAACTGCCAAACACATTGTGACAAGGAGTAGAAGAGGCCACATTAGTTTGACATGGAGAGCCCCAGAAGCTAAAATGAAAGCAGAACGTAAAGCCTTTGGAGAGGTGTGGCTCAATCGAGGCGAAAGTGCCCCTTTGGCCGAAACCACTTGACATTTAGTGGTAAAATATCATATATGGCCCTATAATGGGTTTGGATTGGTCCATGTAAAAACTCCCATCTGGAAGACAAGACATTTTTTTTTACTGTCAACACATCCTTTTAAATGATTCTGGAGCATGGAACCTGAGTGTAAAACTAATTCAGTGCTTCATCAAAGAACAATCCTATTGCGGTAAGAAGTGTTACATGAAGAAAAAAACCGAGACTCTGGGTCTCATTTTTTCGAAATGTCATTTTTAATCAGACCTAGTCAACACTTCTTACAGTGTGTGCTACTCTGATTTGTGCCTGTGGGCAAGGCTTGTTTTAACTTCTGCTGAACAGAAAGCAGGTTCGGGCAACACATCGGAATAACTCATGTAGTATAAAACAGGCCAGGTTTGTCTACCCATGGAAAAAAAAGGGGAAAGAGCTTGGCTTTTAAAGGGCAGATCCGATTCTTGTCCGAGCCTGCAGTCTTCCTGCCGAGGATGTAAGGAGTGGCGTAAAAATCACTCACCACTGATTCTTAGAGGAAATGTTATCAATGAAAATGTCAGCTGATTAGCTATCCAAATCAAATGTCGTTCCTCTAATGGTGTTTTATAGAGGTATTTTTCTTTCAAGCAAAAGGTGAAAAACATCATGCAGAGCAGCGTGCGGGTGGTAGCGTTGGTGCATGTTCGTGGGTGTGTTCATGGGTGTGGAGCGGTGTGAGGGTGTGACTGCAAAAAACATGAGCAGTTGCATCCAAACCGCAATGAAAGTGTAGAAAAGACAGCAACTCAAACAGGTTATGTTAAACCACAGCTATGTAACACACTTTACTTGAAAAGCGTCCGTGCTGTCATTGTAGAATTTGCTTTTTTAACCTTTTTTTGACTTCAGTTGTCATTCTTCTGCCTAAACAAGAGCTATTAAGATTGGAGATAATGTTTGCTTAGCAGCTAATTTGCTTCTAGGGTCTAAAGGTCTGCATGTTGTACTCCCTCTGTCTGATAGAAGTCGTGGGACACAATGGCATTCTGCATGTCTCATTTCTACGCAATGCATTATTCAAGCTCAGCCTTGTCTGTGACTAACAATCATAGCTCTGTAGTAGAAAGTCAGAGCACTGTGACTAACAACAAACTGTCAGTTGCCAAAGTTCCTGTAAACCAGATGGAGGAAAGCAAAAAAAAAGGAAAAAATCACTCCTTTTGTCCCTTATGTTATGCTTTGTAATCCTTATTATACCCACCAAAGGTCTGTCAAGATTTTGATTCTGCACAAAGCATGCCTCATTCTTTTCATTAGCAAACTTAACTCCACTTTATGTCAATACTCTAATGGTTAATCAGCCATTTCAGTTTATTTTGTTTTGTAGTGTCTCAAAGCTCTATTTAAGGGCTTAAAGGTTTACTCACAGTTTGGCCATGCACATACTTGTGAACGGATTGCCAGCATGGGTAATTCTCTTGGGTCAGATACACTTCTTGTGATAAGGTCGAGCATTAAGAAACTACTAAAACGTGTATTTTGTTGTGATCTCAAGGTATGTGATGGCAAAATAATCGTGTTCCATTTGTTTAGTGTCAATCAATTCATGACCCCATGAAAATAAACACAAAAGAATTGGGGGGCACCTTCATCCAGTTGCCCCACTCCCACCACAACTATGCAATACAATAGTTGTGTGTAAATATTTAATGTAAAGCATCAAGTGTCAACTTCGATATTCTGGCCATTTGCATCGGAGTGAGTGGTGGAGAGTGGCAGCCCACTCAAGGAACGGGACCCTAGCAGAATGCACGTAACGTCTCTTTAAGTTACGTCTCGTCGAACCTTACGTGAAATGAGGGAAAAGTGAAAAATTCATTGTGCTCCTCTCAGATTGGCTTGGAGGTGTGGTTTTCCCCGGAGGTGCTTGGCATTCCTTTATGACGGAGCCGGCTTGTTAGATGCCCCAGGACTCCAAGCCCTAACTTGGGGTGGGGTGCTGAGAGTAGAATTCAGAGTTGACCGTAAATCAGTCAAACATCACTGGAGAGTAAATGCCATGGCAAAAGAAGACGCACAACAGTAACAACTTATAAAAAGAAAGAGTTGAATGAAGTATGCACAGTTGGATAGGGTTGTTTCAGTTTGTTGGAGTTCTTCATTAGTCTCTACTGTGCACTTTGCACTTTTCACCCATTTGTAGCAGCCGCGCTCAGGTAGATCAAAAAATCCAGAATATCAACACAGAACCTCACGCACCACATAATGTTTTTTAATGCTGCACTAAATTCTGTCATTTGTTGTTGACCAACACCGACGACAGCACCAAAGACAAAAAAGAAGCAGAAAAGAGTGACCCTGAATCATTAGTTTGAAAGATGGCTGATTGCCAATCAAAACACGGAACATGCCAAGCTGACACCCGGACGGCTAGACGCATCACTGAGAATCAGAACACCGTGAAGGGTGAAAACTAGAAATATGACAAAGCAATGCATCACCAGAAGTTTGTTGTTAAAACCTCGCCCATGCAAACATTTAAAAACTTTCTCAGGTCAGGAAAATAGTATTTATCTGTTGATTTTGCCATCACCATTGAACGTGCAGTTACTTTCTCCATGGAAAGGCGGCCGGTCTGAGGGCCGACTTTGTGCAGACTAAGGGCAAAATGCACAAACACTTTCATCAGCAAATAAAAATTCACATTAAAATGTTTGGGCACAAATAAAATCGAGCAAATCAAACTAATTGTAATGCGTGGCTGTTGGAATGAAATGGGTTATTATGTGCAATAATTCATTCCTATGGAATATTCATGCAACTCTCATGTACAGCACAGTATTTGTAGATATATAGCATTTCCCATAATTTATTTTATCTTGTTTAAAAAGTGTTTTATTCTATTTATTCATTTCCTCTTGCAATTCCCTTTCTATTTATTTATTGCTTTTTCTTTTTGTATTTATGCTGTTTGGACACTGCAATTTCCCCACTGTGGGATAATAAACAGTATTCTATTCTATTCTATTCCTTTTTCTTTTATAGGATTTTCGATTTTGTGTGTATTACACCATCAACTCTAACTATTCCTCACTGACAAGTTAGGAGTTGATTTATCAAAGTCTGAATTATGGGTTTGGAAATAATTCCATTCAGCTTTGGGATTCAGTCCATTGAATCTGCGATAGATTGAAGAAATCAAAATGAGGACTGACATACCTACATGAGGTATGTATGATATTTTTGGGTGAAAAAAATCTGCTCAAATCTCTTCAATAAATTGGGTGCTACGCAAGTAGTTTTTGTGTAATTTTGCATAACCTGGTGGACGGAGAGAAATCAAATATAACAAATTAAAAATGACAGGACTCGTATTAGAAAGAATAGTCAGCCCTAAAGTCACTAAGGAAGGTCACAATCGCTCACTCACTCATGATTCCCTATGTGATAAAAGTAAATGGGTGTTTGGAATCATGAGTGTCAAGCACACAAGAGAACAATAAGAAAACAAATTAGGACATACACTATGATGCAGATGCCAGCCTGAGTTCCTGGCAGAGTGGGACAGGGTGAGGCAGATGCGTGAAGACGCTGAGTGTGACATGTCTCAACTCCACTCTTCTGCCAACGTAAACAAAAAGCTACTCCTCCATGGAAGTAGTTTATAAGATAAGGATGACATTTTTATCAAATGTTAGTTTAGTTTTTTATGAATTGTCTTTTCAGACATTAATCATGAATGAGTAATATAAGTACAATGTGTTTATTGACAGTGTAACAGTCGACACTCAATATTTTAACTGCTACATATTTTTACTGCAAAGTGATGCTGGCCTGGTCATACAAGGCATACTGCAAAGTCAACCATTATAGTTAAAGTTATTCCACATGCACACTGCACAATATATTAGTATTGCATATAGCATTCGGTCTACCAGAATTCTGCAACTACTAGAATGACCATAACAGTCATTTTGACTGCTCAGACATTATTTGTAAATAATTTGGATAATCAATAAAAAATGATTCATTTCTTGAACAGGATGTAAGCATTTATGCAGTCAGGTCAAGAATGTCATAAAACGTGTATAGGTGTTTTAACTGAGTATTTCCTCGCCATTTGATCAAGCACATGGACTCCAACCTTGGTTCTGTTGTAGTATGTAACAGTCTCCTTGCAGCCACTCGTGATGAAAACAGCTGTGTGGACAACGCTTAGAATGCAGAAAGTTTACTCGATTTGCATTGATAGACTGTTTTGGGCTGTGCTGTCACATCTCAGCACCTCCATAGTGAAAATGTAGCAAATATGACAACACTTTAAAAAGCATGCAGTCAATTTGACTGCTGTGGTCATTCGAGGTAGTAATACTCATATCTCTTTCATGTTTTGAAATTTTAATGAAATAACGATGTTAAAATAAAATATACACACATTAAGGAAAACTCAGGGTCTTATTGGTACATTGGTTTTATTTAATCCAAGTTATGACGTTGCAAATTTAGAAAACAGGCAAAACGAATGCCTTGATAGTTAGAGTATTAAAATATCTAAATGACATAAAATTGCTAACAGCACACATGACAAAGGTGCACTTGTGTTACTAACAGCTCTGCATACAGCAGGCTCTTATTCAACATGTGCAACCTCAGCAGTATGCAGGGTTGCCTCAGGGTGCATCATCAATCGTGCATCATCAATCACCTGTACTTTCTCCGCTTGTGACTGACAAGTCACACTGAAGCAGGTGGGGGGTCATCAATTCAAGCTGCAATATGATACAGCTTCCAATATAATATGCATGTTGCAAAAACATGCTCATTATATAGGAAGCAATGAGATGACTTTGCTTATAGATAGACTTGTGAAGCCAGCCTCGTGCAGCTTCTTTTGTTAAAAACTGGAAAGCAAGCTGCATAATCACTTGAGCTATTATGTTACTACTATGTATAGTGTGTATACTGTGATTTGGGTCTTTTCTTCTTCTTTTTTTCACATGGACTGTCAATGGTCCCAACGGACATTTGAAGTGATTTTTCTCAGTAGGACCATTAAACATATAGAGATGCATCATCACTCATTGCCCATTGACATTGCACCTAAAAATCAGTAAATTAAGTAATTTACTGATATACAAGATTGTTTTCTTTATTTACTTTTGCTGATGTCTATTTTTATATTCTAGGGGGGGGACTATTTGTGTGCAGAACCTTTCTCATGTTTTTGAATTTTGCTGATGACCTTCTGGATGTCCTCAGATTACACCTTGAGAGCAACCGTTCTGACTCTGACTTTGTTTGATTACCACCTTGAACACAACTAACAATATAAGCTGTTAGCTGTAAGGGTGTGACAGGGTTATTTCAGTTAAAACAAGTAAGCCTTGTAAAACTACGCCAAGCATAACAGAGAACATTGCAATTGCTACCTGCTGACACTCAGACATCACAATCTGGAGGGACATATGCCAGTTTTGGCAGTTTGCAGACTTTTGCAGCAAACGCGCATTCTCTCTCAAGAGCAGAGCGTGGCCCAGAGGCGGCCTCATCTATAAGGAGCATTTTAATTATGCAGCTGCTGGAGAGAAAAATTATATAACAGCAACAAGTTCCTTCATGCACTGATAGCAAACCGGTAAGGGGATGAGTCCCTCTCGCCTCAGAGGGTACGTGTCGCTCATACCAGCCACCTGTCCATCAAAATATAAGTATTCTTCATTTATATCACGGCTGTCACCCCACATATGTATATTATTTATGATATAGGATGCACTCATAAGAGCGCCTCACCCTTATATAAGCGGAGGCTTTGTGCACCTGCCCTACCTTTTATGTCAGCGTGCTGGGTGTGAAAAGTGTGATCATGTAAACACCCGCTGACTCTCACAAGCAGCTCTATAGTTCAATGCCCTCGGTTTTTGCACTTCTTTAAAATTCCTGAATGTACGTATATATTCTGTATGTCTCTTTTTCTACATGTAGCCAGCACTGTTGCACTGTAGGGAAAGTAATCAATCCTATGTATGTGCGACACACATTCATGACACACGAAATTCAATATACAGCAGATTTTGTCTTGACTTGAATGATCTATATAGCCATATTCTGGGTTTTTAGTGATCCAATCATTGGTGGCTAACTCCTCGTGGATACCATGACACATTGGAGATCAAATTGGGATACAATCACAAATTTTACACTGGGGCCTGGACAACATTAAAATACCACCTACTCATAGAATTCTCTGTGTCAGCGGGACTAAAGACTGAGACCAGCTGCATCATGTGTTTGTAATGATATAATAATATGTAACATATGTAATTATATATATCTCTACAACTTGCAGTGGAAACATATTGTGGTGTATGAACGTTATCATCATGCATCATGCAAGGAAACGGTACACTTTGGAAGTTGGATCAATATTGTGGACTTCCCATCAACTGTTTGGAATTAAAAAGCCAAAACAGGATTGTGCACTTTAACTAAAATGTTTAGACACAGCAACAAGCACCAGAAACGCTGCCAAAGAGTCAGTAATGATGAGAATCAGTTTTTCACCAGAGGCATGTTGGAAGACAAACAGTTGAGTGTGGTTGAGGGTATTACTGCGATGGTACATGTAGGTTTGGTTGCTTCAAAGCTAAGAGACTTTTGTGATGAAATGTTTGATTTTTTTTGTCAACTGCAACACATTCTGGATGCATGCATTGTTGCCCGGGTGTGGCTCGTCTTTCCCACATCTTAGTAACAGTAACTGCTTTGATGCTGGTCTCATCTATTAACCATTTGTTTGACTCATCAGACACAAATGCATGGTAATACATCAAGTATAACAAATCTGCATGCAAAGTTTAGCACTTTCACTCACAAATTCTCTCTATTCTGACTTGCTGAAAAACTGCACTGTGGCCTGCAGGTTGAGCTCAGTCGATTTGTCCTCCGGGTACCATAGTACTCAGGTGTGCTTGCAAAGATTTGAGTTGTAGAAAGGCGTGGCCCAGCAAATGACATATTTTCAGACTGCTGACAGATGCTATTTCATCTACATCCATCCATCCAGCTTGCACGAGAAGCCGCAATATGATAGATTACGTGTAATTTCAGTTGCGCAAATGCATGCTGAAAACTTTAATAATCTATTAAGATACAAATCCATGTACTGGGAGTTGGGAGGTGGATGGTAGTTGTACTCTTTGTGAAAATTCTTCATGCAAAGGTGTGGCAACCATCGTAATCTTCCCTTCATACATTCTCGTAGAATTGCCCTCCAGCTGAATGGCCTGGGTCCACCAACACACCCACACAGTGGCTTTTGTAGAGCAAGATTATTTAGTGTATGTGTGTGAAAGACGTGCTAATGCGCAATTGGAGTCAGTACCACGCCTTGATGATAAGAACACAGAATGTCAGCTCACTGAGACGCAGTACGAGGGCACCTGGAATAAAGTTTTTACTTCTTTGTAAATTAATGTATTGGGAATTCCATTCCAAGTCCTACATATGTGAGAGTGGAACATTAGTGCCTAAAATGCATGGGATTGTGTGATTCTATCCTCTACAACAATCATAACACATCAAAACACAAACCTGCATGTTTCAAGACTGCAGCGGTATGCTATATCTGCAGGAAGATTATTTACAGAGGATTAATTGATTAGAGGATGTGCAGGAATTTCACTGGGGACAATTCAATTCAATTCAATGAAAACTCATCTGCAGTTATACACAGTAGGTACAAATACTGTGCAGGGAGTAAGATGGCAGTAGATACTGTAGATACAAATGGATAAAATGATATAGAACAAACTGGTGACATAGTGCAAATATAAATATAAGTAATGTGGTGCTTATATCGTCTTGCAAATAAGTCAACATTTTGAGTGATAAGATTTTCTGTCATGAATAAAAGAAATGTTGCTTGGTGTGGGAAATGTTTTGGGGAGGAATGACACACAGCCATGACTAAATTCAACATGGTCACACCCGTATAACTGCATCATTAATGCAAATCAAAGTATCTCAAATTCTGCAGAATCAGCAAATATGCAGAATAATCAAGGTAAAAAAATACAGAACATGTACCACATGATACCATGATAATATTTGAACATGCAAGTCACTCCAGGAGGCCTTTTTTCATTTTAGTTTAACATTTTGCTGGTATGTCTGCGTGGAGTGTGAACTTTGATTGTATGCAAAGTACAGGAAAATGAGATTTGCAATGGAGTACATTAAGACAGTGGCAGGACTTGAAGCCAAACAAAGTGGCTGGTGTAAAAGGGAGAAGGACTGGGAATTGTGGGACAGGTATCTACTTTGCTGGACACATCTTGCAACGCTGCAGTGGCAGGGTTTGAACGAGTGCTTGAGCTCACACTGGGAATCCTGAGAAAAGGAATGAATGGCAGGAGAGGAATTTGGCACTGACCAAATGACGCGAAAGGTGTGACAGGGATCAATGCATCTGCTCCACCCAACACACACGCACACACATACACACACACATACACAAAATATAAACTTTAAACTACAGCATGATAGAGTCTTGCAGTAGATTCCTTACTAACTTGGAACAATTAATGTCAGAATTAGAGAATCAGCTCATCCTTATTTAATTACTATTTCTTTTGTCAGTGGTTCCTCCTGCCAAGTTTCACTAGAGTAAACTCCCATCTCGTGGTTGGTTCTCACAGAGAAATCTGCTTGTGAACATTCCACTACATGTGCTGACTAGAAAGCTTGGAAATGTCACCCATCGTATCATGTGAGATTAGATACAGTCTAGTATGAGATTGACTGCCTTTAAGGAAAGGTGAAAATAATTAACTTCCATCATCCAATGTGCATTGCTAGTTTCAACCTTTTCGTGTGACTGTCAGATTTTCACATCTTAAAAATGTAGTTAGGTGAGGCGATTATTGCTGACATAAGACGTTTGCTCCCCCTATTAGTTAGCTAATAATTGCATTAGAGTTGGTCTCATATAATATTTGATGGGATGGACGGCCAAATCTGAATTACTGCACAGCATGAGATGAAGAGAAATAATGATAAGCAGTTTGGAATGAGATTGAAGTGATTTTTTTGTTCAACTTTTAACTCACACCACAGCCAACGAGGTTTAAATGCTCCCTACCTCGGTTGACTACATTTGCAGACATAGTGTGAAAGCTACTGTCAAACGTGTTTGGACTGGGGTCACCCTTCAAACAATGACTGCCACTCCTAAAACTGCAAAAGATGCAATGAAAGTGCACCTCCCTGGTTTGACATCACATTTGTACCTCTTGTAGCAATGCACATTTTCACTTGCATAATCAATTATTTCATTTCTGGCAAAATTCTACAAAGATGCATGCAAATACAAATTTGACCACGCAAAACCAAGATGGTGGACATATAGATCATAGTACATGGCAGCACTCTGGGTCAGTGCTAATTTATAAGAATGGCATCTGCAGAGCTGTTTGGGGACCAGTGAGGTCAAACAATGGCAACAATCTGTCAGCAAACCATAACAGAGCCAGTATTTCATCCCCTTAAGAAAATCATCCCCTTAACCCTAATTTATCTTGTTTTTCCTCAACCTTATATTGAAGAGTTGGGCCACAGCACAGACTGTTGATGGCCTGCTTCACTGTCACTAAATAAAACCATTTGTTATTCAAATCCAATAATGGCATTTTTCTGGCAAAATCTTTAAAGTTACTTTCCTTGAAATCTTCGGTGTTTCAGCAAAACCGTCTTTTGAAATGAAGACAACTGCGAATGCATCCAGTAGACATTCTTAACCATGATTTTACCTATCGACTTTGGTTCTATCCACTGAAGCATTTCTCATTTTGACTGCATGCACTTTTCTCATCGCGTGTTTTATGGATTACAGCGTTTTGAATAGTGTGAATTAATGACAAAATAATTGAGTTAATTACCTAACAAAAAGTAAAGTTTATGAGTAATCCCTCTGATACTTAAGGGGATTTAGGCCCAATTAATAAAAGTGGAAGTGCACCCAAAGGGAATGTAAAGCCACCATGCTTTTAGAACCATTGATCTTGGCTTGTCAAATAGGAGAATATCAACAAACCTTGTTGTTTGTCAACTTAAGCATAGTGTAATATTGCATTCTATGTTGTTAGCAGCAATGAGACTTACATACACTGAAATTTCGTTTGACAAATGCAAGACTTTATAAATGCAAACCTTACTGAATTATCTTGCAGCTAAGCACTGCCTCAATCCCAACCACACATGTTCGTCTAAGAGAGTCCTCAGGTAATGAAGTAAAAATGTGTTTGCCAGCATGTTTTCCCTCCCCTGTCACCCCAGGCTCTGATACCATTCCGCTGTGAGCACCCGGGCATGTCAAGCCAAGTGATCAACTTACAGGGGGTGGCACTGCTACCTGTCTGACAGGCTGAGCAGCTCCAGGCCAACCTACCTGCTTGCAAGTGCACCTTTGAGCACCCAGGTAATTGGAGGAGGGTTACGAGGGAGGTGCAGAGGAGGTGGATCTCACTGAGACCTCCTCCGCTGTCCCAGGCAGATAAATACCCATCACAGACTGGGAAAAGGTACTTAGAGGGACTTGACTCTCCTCTTAGTGCACTTCACTGCTCTGCCAGGCCTCTCTCTCTGCTCCCTCCTCTCTCTCAAATCCTCCTCTTTCTGCAGAAACTAAGCAGCCATGTCATCGACAAGATCAATGACAGTGAAAACTGTCAGGAGCAGCAGCGGCGGCGGCGGCGGAATGGGCTTCAGTGGTGGCAGCATTGGCTTCGGTAGCAGTGGTGGAGGTAGCAGATCTTTTTCATCTAGATCCATGGGTACACCAATGGTATCACAGTCCAGGTCAATGGTTCTTAGGTCAAGCGGGGGTGGTTATGGTGGAGGTGCGGGCTACAGCATGTCCAGCTATGGTGGTGGTGGTGGTGGTGGTGGCATGGGCTTCGGTTCTTCCTATGGTGCTGGCTCTGCCTATGGTGGGGGTGGCGGTGGTGCCTTTGGCGGCAGTTTTGGCGGCGGTGCCTTCGGTGGTGGTGGTGGTGGCGCAGGATTTGCTCCCATTACTAATGTCCAAGTCAACCAAAGCCTGCTGGCCCCCCTGAACCTTGAGATCGACCCCAACATCCAGACAGTCCGCACACAGGAGAAAGAGCAGATCAAGACTCTGAACAACCGCTTTGCCAGCTTCATTGACAAGGTAAGTGTACATTTCACTTGTTTCAGCGAAATTGAATGGTTGCAAAGGACCTACTCTAGGCCCCCCTGGGCTCATTAGATATTATACAGAAGCTTGCACAAACTTGATACTGTGTGCACTTCAGCTTTAAGCAATGCTGAAAATTAATGCATAAAATTGTATTTTCAATAATTTCTTCTGTCAGTTGTAAAGCAAATCTCAAAAATTGTTATTGAATTAAGAGTCCCCTTTCTGCTCAATTGGCCCTTTGCCAGCTGCATTGAGAGGCAGGAAACACTAGAGTGGCCATATCCAGTGACCAATGGCTCTCTGTAAGGGGAACTAAGTATCAGGTTATCGTCAACTTCCATGGCAGCAAGCACAAACTAACACCATCTCCACCAATTGTAATAATCTAAATTGATGTTACAGTCAGCATTGCAAACGTTGTTGCTGTGGCATTTGTTAATATCTACAGACTATATGAGATTCATTGTGACATACTCAGGAATTTGATTCCACCACTCAATAATAGTCGAAGACCTGACAAAGAGGATGAGGGAACAAGTTAACCACACCCTGCGTGAGAAAATGCACAGTTGGCTTTTTCGGCAGTGAACATACCACACCGTGGAACCCCCTATGATACTGATTCAACCAATACTGTTTTTTACAACACATGCAAATAACCTAAAAATGGCTATTAGAATAGATACTTCCATGAAATTCAATTCTTATATCAGGCTTTAATTGCCATGACGCTGAATAGCTTCAGGCATGTAGCATTAATGAGTATGGGCGTTGGCAGGCAAGTTCAGTCAGTGAAAGTATGCATCCTGGGGGCCAGGGAAGAGTAATGACAGGTGTTTATGGGGAGGTGCTAGATGAGGTGTGGCACTGTGCACTTTGCTTTACCTTTTAAGAAAAAAAAAATAGAGGCACACCCAAAATTTCAAGGAGGGGCTCTTACCTCTTCTGAAACAGCAAGAGAAGTTCAGCTGTTCCTTTTTCCTGCGTTTGCTGCAAGAGTTGATACATATTCCACGGTTACACTCTACAGGGGTTTTTCTAAAGTATCACTGCTGTCAGGGTCAGTTTAGCTTTGAACATCTTACCTGGCTATGAAGATAGTGATCATGGAGGATGGAGACAGTAAATATGACCCTTTTTACAGTTTCTATAGAGTGACAGGAAATATCATATTTAAACATTATATTAGAAATTTTGTTTTCTCCAACCAAAGTTGAACCTAAACTTCACATATGATTCTGCCTTCTAGGTACGCTTCCTGGAGCAGCAGAACAAAATGCTGGAGACCAAGTGGAGCCTGCTGCAGGATCAGACCCCTGGTGGTCGCTCCAACATCGACGCCATGTTCGAGGCCTACATCGCCAACCTGCGCAGACAGCTCGACGGGCTCGGCAACGAAAAGATCAAGCTGGAGGGAGAGCTGAAGAACATGCAGGGCCTGGTTGAGGACTTCAAGAACAAGTGAGTCCCAAGTTCTATGTTCATTTTCTTTAACTGACTGTTGCTCAAATGTAATTTTAGAGTGGCTGTTTTCTGTTTGCTGATTTTTACACTGTTGACTGCTTCAGATATGAAGATGAAATCAACAGGCGTGCCACTGTAGAAAATGAGTTTGTGCTCCTGAAGAAGGTAAGAGGACCTCTGCTTTGGAACATGTCAACACTCGAATGAGTTACTGCTTTGCAACCAGCCCACCACCTTCTTCTCCTCTTCTCTATAGGATGTCGATGGCGCCTACATGAACAAGGTCGAGCTGGAGGCCAGGGTTGACGCCCTTCAGGATGAGATCAACTTCCTCAGGGCAGTCTATGAGGCCGTAAGTACACCACACTTTTCTTTCATTACTATTACTACTGTGGCCACAAAGGTGCATACACATATAGATATATATTTGACTCCGATGTATCTGTTTTTCAGGAGCTGCGTGAGCTCCAGGGACAGATCAAGGACACCTCAGTCATTGTGGAGATGGACAACAGCCGGAACTTGGACATGGATGCCATTGTTGCCGAAGTCAGGGCTCAATATGAGGACATTGCCAACAAAAGCCGTGCAGAGGCAGAATCTTGGTATCAGCAGAAGGTAGGTGTAGAAAGAAATTAGAATCAATATGAAAAAAGAACACTGAGCACTGGGCTTTTGCAGCGTGAGTAAAACATCTGCTTCCATTTTGTTCCTTCAGTACCAAGAGATGCAGAGCTCAGCTGGCCAGTACGGCGATGACCTTCGCAACACCAAGAGCGAGATTGCTGAGCTCAACCGCATGATCAGCAGACTCCAGAATGAGATTGAGGCAGTCAAGGGTCAGGTGAGTGAACCTTTGTGCTGGCTACCTTTCAGCTCAATGCAGTTTTAGCAAGAATATTCCTGGAAACAAGATGCTGTTGTCTGAGCATTGTCATTCATTTTCCAACACCAGCGTGCCAACCTGGAGGCCCAGATCGCCGAGGCTGAGGAGCGCGGCGAGCTGGCAGTGAAGGACGCCAAAGCCCGCATCAGGGACCTGGAAGATGCTCTGCAGAGAGCCAAGCAGGACATGGCCCGCCAGGTCCGCGAGTACCAGGAGCTCATGAACGTCAAGTTGGCTCTGGACATTGAGATCGCCACATACAGGAAGCTGCTGGAGGGAGAGGAGAGCAGGTACCATTTGCACAGATATGCACTCACAATGCATTCTGGGAGCACACGCAGCAGGAACAAGAACATCATGGCTAAAATATTTTTGTACCTCTTTGCAGAATTGCGTCTGGCGGTGGATCTGCAACCATCCACGTGCAGAGCTCGTCCAGCAGCTACGGTATGTGTTGACACAAAGGAAGTAGCGAAATGAGATGTGAATATTAGAGAATCCTGATTGTTTTGATCCTAATCGCACAACATCGTTCTTGTTTCCAGGCAGCGGAGGCGGAGGCGGAGGCGGAGGTGGAATGGGCGGAGGTTTTGGCATGGGAGGCGGAATGGGAGGCGGCATGGGAGGCGGAATGGGAGGCGGCATGGGAGGCAGCATGTCCATCAGCATGGGCGGCGGCGGCGGCTACAGCAGCGGAGGGGGCATGAGCTATGGCAGCAGCTCAAGCACCAAAATGTCCTCCTCAAGGCAATCCATGCGCTACTAAGCTGCATGGCGCCTGAGGCAACACACCCCCACCCCCCCACACACCCCCACCCCCATCTGCAGAAATCCTTCCCATCATCTCTACACTTTCAAGAGCTTCACGCATTCAACCACCACCACCTGGCAAAGCGAGGAGATGTTACATGCTTAATAGGACGCAAAAAAAGCAGAGCCAGAGAGATTATTAGATCAAACATAAAGAGCAGTAGAAATGCGAGTCAGCCCTCTCTTCTTTTGATCAGTCAGCCAGGCTGTCTTTTGGTTGCTTAACATGCTGTCATGTAGACAAGTGCACATTTGTAGTGTCACGACAGAGAATACAATGCAACTATCATTGCATACAAAATGACTAAAGCAGCTGATTTATTTTCACAGAAGTAACATTTTAAAAAAGTGTGACACCTGTAACTCCAGCAAATGTCTCTTCTGCTGTATGTCATCAGTCATTGTGCAATGTGACATCCTCAAAAGCAGCCACATACATCACTTTTATTTCTGATTTGTGGGATCCTCCTTTTCCTCTCCTGATCAGAGAGAATGTGAGCTCTTTCCTGCACTACACAACTGGTGTTTTGATCCTGCTTAACTTCCATTTTCATCTTGAAATATTAAACATGGCTGACTGGCAAAAACAGATTTATTGTAACATCGTCAAATCTGAAATAAATCTGAGTTTTTATTCATTTCCATGTGTGCTCCTATTGTTTTCTTTTGTTGTTGTACTTTAGTAATAGGAATAATATGGGTTTATAAATACAAATTTACAGCCAGTTAATGACAAAGGGTTTATATTTAACATAGATGTAAATATAATTTCTTTAAGACATATATTTGGGCAAGATAACGTTCAGCATCAGAAAGTGAAATATAAATGAGATTGCAACAGTACTACTAGTCAGACTGCTTATCATTCCTAGAACATTAAGTATTTTCATATAAGGTTTCATTCTTATATTTTATGAGCAACAGTACAATAGAAAAAATAGAGAATCACGGATAGGGATCCTTAAATTCTGAACCCAGAAAGAGAACCAGAAAATTGCCTCTTTTCCAGTGGTACTTGAAAAGTTTCTTTTCAATAGTACTTGAAAGTAGTAGTACTCAAGTAGTACTCTTCTCAAGTAGTACTTGAAAAGAGTAGCACCCAGTTTTTGAGCTCTTAATTCATTTACTTCTCATTAGGGGTTTAGACTAGAGTGATGGCAATATAGCAAAATAAATATCGGTTTAAAATGAAAGATTATTTTAGGATCAACCAGAGTTTCTGCGACTTCAGAGAAGCCTCTATCTAGTGTTATTCTTATTCACGACTAGGAATTCATTTTCATCATTCAGGATTGATAGAAACAACAGCTTCAGCCAGCTTGTTTTAGGACATAGTGATTGTGGTCCATCATTCAGCACTTAAACAAGCCATTCAAGGTGAAAGGACTGGATTTTTTGTCTCTCGGAATTTTCTCAGGCTCACAGAAGAGAAATAGAATACACAGACTTGTGCAAGTTAGGCAAGAATCCTTTGTCTGCTCAAACCTGTCACACAATCTACGTGATCTGTGACAAGCAAAAGTTTGCTTATTTAGACTATCTGGCATCAGTATGCAGATAGCCAGCCAAAGAGATTGGAACTTTAAACTGGCTGGATGGAGCAAACGTTGGCTGTAGAGATTAAAGAGACACCACACCTATGACTGGTTAGGGTGAAGTGGAGTGACCTGCCAAAAAGTGAGAGCATCAACACGCCCATGTAGAAACATGAAAAAGGAGAGCACACAGGATGATGTTGAGTTATGCAGGGCTGTGGCAGGCTGAGGCATGCTGGATGCTTCTCTCTGGCCATTAAAAACATTTAATAGAATATTATTCTTCACCCTGAGGGGGGGGGGGGGTATTGTAGGTCACCTCATTTCACAATCAGACATTAATACTGTATTGGTGGTATCTAAATGATGATATCTTACATGTATGTATTATCTATTGACATTGTTTAGTTCACAAAATCAGTTTGGAGTTCCAGATGTGAAAGCTTTTGCTGATGAGTCAAATATAATGGAATAACCCTGTGAGGTCACCCATCCCCCTGTCAGTGATATTACCCACTCTTCTAATAGCATAATGACTACATTTTTTAGACTTTTTTGCAAACTATCCCTTTACATCCTGCAAGTGGAGACACTGCATAATTCTCTTCTGTGCTGCACCCATTCAGCTTAGTCTACCAAATGCTAAACCTCCTGTTCAGACCTGTGGTTGCCTGCCTTTTCCTCATAGACTTGGTGCTATGATTTTATGCTGCCCCCTAGTGACTCAAAAACAGAGCTCTTTCATAATTCCATATACGGCCACACCTATTTGAGGAGTGTCTACTCCACTTTCGTCATCCCATTAAACATCAGCAATCATGACGTAATACTGCTGTGTTTTCTACTCTACTGAGCTGTAGTGTAAAATGTCATCTATAATAACCCCATTAAATCAGTTTTCAAAGCTTAGTGATGTGACCCTTCACACTATCAAAAGATAAATTCTGTATGTTTAGAATTTTCTTGCTATTCTAGTGACACTTACATCACTTTTCTTGAAAAATCATGAAAGATTTATTAAATAATCTTCCTCAATTCGGTCACATGAGGCTAAATAAGTAGTGAGGAATGTCTGTCTGACTTTAAAAAGTGCTTTGAAATGAAGTTGAAAGTGTGTGAGAGACTGCATATCTTTCTGATTCATTTGAGAAGGGGGTTAATGTTCTACCAGCCATATAAATAACACAGCTATTACACATCTGCTGTATCCCCTGCACATCTCCTTAGTTCCTGCTGACACCTGCTGGTTGCCGATGGGAAGGAAGTGTGTGTGTGATATTGTGCAGCATAATCTATGGAACTATTCAAGGAATGCATCAATGTACAGGGAGAAATTCATAATATCTAAAATTATACAGGCTTTCTCTACTGCACTCGCCCAATCTTATATTTAATTATTAGGGTACGTGAGCGGTTTATATAATGTTTTGTCTGCATGCGTCTATTCAGCCATCCACACACATAGAGGCTGCCATGCAAAGAATTTGCCCATCTGCTCATCATCAGAAGCAATTAATTCTCCAGTTACTTGCTGATAGAGTTTCTAAACATGCAGCACCCACACCATGTCATGAAAAAAAAAGACTTTTATTTGGTTCTGCAGTTCTACAGGATAAAACAAGAGTGAGCAGACATGATCAAAAAGGATATCATCAATATTCAAAAACATATATCAAACAAATAACTCATAACATGCATTTGTATTGTCGTTGTACAAATTCGTCAAAAGTTGGACTGATTCTGAATTCATGAGCCCAATGAACTGACAATGATAAGACACTGCATGTACAAAAGTGTATGTGTAACATGAATATGTTAATGTGTACAGTGATCTCCAAAATACTTAAGAGAATATAACAAATTTCACAAACTTCACACAACATACTTTTCCTTTATGAGTTGCTTTTTTGTCACCAGTGAGACAGACAAGTTTATAAAATAATCTCACCACATAATCCACTTGTACTTGTAACAGCAAGTATAGCTTTACCAGCCTCATCTTAGGTGCATAAAAGGGGTAGTTGTGGGTAAAATTACATCAACGATTACAGCATTTTCGTTTATTTTTTAAAATGGACTCATCGCCTGATTATGTATTTTACTTTGGGTTTTTTTTACTAAAAATAGAAGAGTGTTTCAGTTTTGAGTGACACTACCATTTGTATTTACATTATGTTTTACTTGAACTGGCTTTCTGAGTTTGACCTTGACATTCAGTGCGCAGAATAAATCCAAATAAGGGGACGAGGCACCACATCCTATATAGCGGTGTTACTAGGATTGTCAGGGTCGAATGTCATAATCTCCATGTGAATGAGACCTGGTAGGAGGAAATTTTAAGAAAATCAACACAACAAATTTCACACATTTTAGCATAACACAACACACATTGAGAGGGAATTGTTAAATTGACAGCATCACTGTGACTGCGATGGCAGATGTTATACTTACTCTTCCACTCCCCGATAGCGAGCTCCAGGCTCTCAAAGGAGTCATCATAAGGCTGAGAGTCGGGCTCACACTCTGGGTCGTGAAATTCAGACAGGAAGGGGTGGGACAAT
>CAESWR010000686.1:0-10035 GCA_903171835.1 Mullus surmuletus | reverse complement strand
TGATTCAAAATTTGTATTTCGAATGAAATAAACTGTGCCTGGACAAAATCAGATGAATATTTGGGGAATTTCTTTTTCTTTTCAAAATTCATTATTATTATGCGTTAAAAATGGTTTTCAATAGAAGCGGATTTTCCTTGATTTCTAATTGAGTTGACAGCTGAACCACTTAATTAGCACTGCAATGATCATCAATCACTTTGTCAATCAATAAGTTGTTGAAAACTTAATAAATTGCCAACTGCTCTCATAATTGAGTGAATTTTTGTGAAAAGAATTACACATACCCCAGTGTTTCCTCTGCATTCATTTAGGAGCGGCGGGCCGCCACTCGAATGTCTTTTTTTTTTATTTTAATTATTGACGCAAATACCCCACCGCCGCTAAGGTAAACTACGGATAACTATTACCCCTTTCACACCGAAATTTGCGCGTTGATGCAGATTTTTCTCACCAGGGTCGACCCACCTTTGCTAGGCTTTAGGGCGCTTTCAAGCTTCCAGCAGTCGTGGGTCTGTCGTACGTCATCACGCTGAAGCATGCATCGCGGAAGAAAATAAAGACCGCGGCTATCAATGCATGTCTGCTAAATGCTAATAAGGAGGCAGCGTTTCTCCATGCAGACCCTCTGACATGTGATCGAATTATGTGATCATCGACAGAGCGTCCGGACGTTCACAGCCCAGGGAAACACTGCATACCCTTATCCAAATTTGATGATATTTTTTCTTGGACCAAATGAGGATGTTCGATTCATCAAGAAAATATCAACAGAAAGAAACACTCACAGAAACAATAAAAATATATTCTGTAAAGTATGAATAAGCATTACAAACAACGTTAAAACCATAACTTCTTCATGCGAGGATCTGAAATAGAAAAACCAAATGAATACATTTAACGATATTATCACTTGGTTTAAGTCCTGTCATGGAATTATCTCCCAAAAACTAACTTTCCTGTCGTGGACGATCTGATGCTACACCAAACACACACACTCACACACACACATCCATGCGCGCGCACACAAACACACACACACTGTAAGTTTCCGGCACAGGCAGCTCTGTGTGTCAGGCATTATATGTTCCAGTCTGTGTGGATCAGTTAGAGATTCTGTTTGTCTTTCGCTGGTCTGAGCACAGCCAAAACCATGCAGCAGGGTCTCTGCAGAGCTGCAGTGGCTTTGCTTTGATGGGGATGTTTGGTTCCACATGGGCCTTTCGAAGGTTTAGATACAGTGAACTGAAAGCTGGCTTACCCCACCCCCCATCCCCACCCCCACCCCGCCACCCGTACTTTTGTTCTGGGTGGGTTTTTTTGTTTGTCATTGGTAAAACATTTTTTTTCTCCATCTTTTCATCCCCGTCCTGTTTTGAGCTTCCTTGTCCCTCTTTTCACCCTTATTATCTGCCTGTCTCCCCTTTTTTCTCTCTCTCTCTCACACAGACGCACACACACACACTCTCCTATCTTCCCCCTTCGGTCTCGTTTTTAATTCTTTTTTACTCACATCTCCCTTGGTTAAACCTTCTAGTTTGATCAATCATTGATGATCCCAGGTGTCCTGAGACCTCAGGGGAAATTCTGATTGGACGCCCAGCCCTTATGTAGACTGCCCCACACTCACCCCACCGCACACACACACACACATACACACACACACATTTCCTGCATCCCCATCCATAGCCCCTCCTTTCTTCTCAAGATCAGAGTTAAACAGTATTCCTTACTCTCTCCCCAATCTCTCCCCGTCCTTCGCCGTTTCTTATCTCGCTCTCTGCTCACTCTCCCCCCGCCGGACGAGGGAGAGCCAGCTTCAATTAAAGAAGCAGTGGGGTTCCCTAAGCCATTAGCCATATTAGTGTTGGGTCCATGCCCGTGCCCCTTCTTTAACAAAGACCTCTTAATGCTTCCTGGAGCAGTTTGGTTGGCGTTTGTCAAGACTTACTGATTTTTTCTTTTTCCTTTTTAGTCGCACACCCTCTTGAAGGCGCAGTTGGTGGTGGCAGCATGGTCGTCTGATAAAATAGAATGCTGACGCCTTCAGGTTTAATTAGTCACATTCAGGCAGGAGGTGCACAGATTGGCGGCGAACCTCTCCAAAGAAGATGCACGACTGAATTTGACAACAGCGGATATTCCTCCAGCTGATTCCGACAATGACATTGTTGCTCAAATTGATTGGAGACTATGACATCCGAATGAAAAGAGTGTTGTCCCTGTGATTAATGACATCAGGACTCCTCTGCCTGCCGTCCGAGTTTTTTTTTTTTTCTAGCGTGCGGTTAACCTTTGGCAATAATTCCTTTGTCCTCAGATCACAATCACACACCTCGGAGCTTCAACACAGCCAGACTCCTCTCATCAATCATCTTTGATTTTCTGCCAGAGATTCAGATAGCGGGGTAATGTCTGAGAGTGTGTGTGTGTATGTGTGCTCTTTGCGCGTAGGTCAGGCTCTCACGTGCGTGCTCCTGAGCAAGATGGAGAGAGCACAGTCTATTAAGCATTTGACAATTGAAGACCTCCCACTCTAAAAAGACCTGCTCAGATTGTCCTCTATCCCAGCCACAGGAAGCTGTAGGGGAGGGGGGTCAAAGGCGTGTCTCGGAGGGCGTCCATTTTCTTTCTAATGAAGCTGTCTGTCACACAGCTTGTTGACAGAAGGCCAGGATATCATTCCCACCTGCCTACACCCCAAAACCACCAGCTGAAGTCATTTTGGATATAAAAAAGGAGAAAATAACAAAATAATGTTTGAGCCATTCTATTATGATTGGAACGTCTTGTTGGCAAGTCGTCTTGGTTTAGCTTCAGTGCCTCCCCTGTTGCTCTGGTCACTCACGAGGATGGTGAGGAAATAACTCCCGCTACGTTTTCTGTGACACATAAAGGCTCCATTATTCATTATTATTCATTACAGTGAGGTTTTAGTTCACTTAGGAGAAGGCATAGTTGCTTAGATAGACCCACAATACGAAACCAGGACAACCATGTGACTAAACAATGCACTCCACAATAACCATGCTTTTTCAGTAAAATCTGAAAAAGTGACAATCTAAATTGGTACATTATATCTACCAATGTAGGATTTTTTTCTCATCTGTGCCTTTTACCTGTCCCCCAGCAACTACCCGACAAAACACACAGCAGTGGCTGTTGTAATTGTGGCTGTAATTGGACAGTTTGACAATAGGTTTTCTATTTTTATGTTTAAAAAACCTTGGAGAAATAAAGATCATATGTTATGTCAGTCAATACATATTGATTTCTTTTTGCTCAGATTGCTTTTACTGTCATTATTAGTGCTCAATAAAGCGTTATAATTTTAAAGCTGTTTAACCAGCCGATTCGACCCCATAGGGACCACTGGGGCGGATGCATCCACCAGTAGCCACCCAATGAGCAAAAACCCTTTAGGACTGTAAAATGTGATCCTGTGAAAGGTGAATTAGGAACGCCTGTCAATGGTCCCTTTTTAGGGATTCAGTGGGATTAGGTCTGCATGGGTGCTCTGGCTGCAGATGAAACACATTTGGGATGAAAGTCGGTGGTCTTTGCATGCATGTCCTCTGTGGTCGCCAGCCATGCCAGCAAGGTACAAAGGCAAAGCACTGTGTTGTATTGTTTTTAAGTCAGTTCAGTTTACCACCAGATATAGTGAAAAATCTGAAGGTTTTACAGATGTCAGACTCACCATAACGACAAAGGTCCGCAAGAAAATTCCAATCTCCCATAGATTGAATGTTTTGATATTAATGTTAATTAGAATTTAGGTCAGGAATGGCACATTTCCCACACTAATATTTGAATCATCGTCTGACTGACAGGCAGACAGTGTTAGTGGAAGTGACTCAACAGCTCTTTCATCAAGCTGCCAGTTCATGTCATTGTTCCCAACTGGGATGTAAACTCCTATTAAAATGCTTTGAATGATAATTAATTAAAAAAAAAAGACGAATTATTTTCCCTTGGAGTACATTAGAACAAATAAAGTCTGCTCCGTAACCGAATGTTTATTGCCGTATGCAGGAGCTCAGCTAGTAAGCCTGTTAGCTTATTGATTTGTACCAAACAAAACATTGTGTGGGTATTTGTGACAATGGAACATTTGTCATCAGTGTTTTAAGAGATGACAGCTGACATACATGTGCTTATTAAAAAAGGACAGTCATTATGGAAGTGTATTTCCAGCCATGTTTGAAATGCTTTTCCATTGAACAGAATAGTATTGTCCATTCTTCAGCCATAATTGAGAACAAAAATAATACAAAAAACCACAAAACAAACAAACATAAAACAGAGAAGACTCAAAGTTGCAGTTATGACCTGGTCTATTCCCCAGAGTATATTTACCTAGTTAAGGAATGATGTAATGCTATAATGCTGCAACAATCATCACAAGCCGCTGTGCATGGCCAACAGCCGCAAAGAATCCCATCCCTGACTAAACATTTAGAAAATGCCCGGCATCCAGATAGGCGCCTGAGATAGCAGCAATGGTGGACAGCGAGGGAGAGAGACGGGTGATGATTTACTGAGAGGGGTGAGACAGTAGGGGACACAGGACTGGCTCCCCTTAGTGTGTTATGAGTCAAAGGTTTGCCAAGGGTCATGTGCTGGAAACCCGTTCATGAATTAAACAAATTGTGTTCTCAGATTCTCATTCCAAAATCCAGCAATAAGTTCCTTTGGGACTAGATTGGGGTTTCTTAAGGCTTGTTCTGGGCCTTAGAGAAGACATACTGCATGTTTTCATAACCATAAAACTTATTAAACTGGAGGCTGAGCAGAGAGCAGACCAGATTTTCTACTTTCGGTCCAGGCGTATTAACAACAAGACTCAAGTCCACTATCTCTAGCCTTGCGAGTGCATATGGCACTTTTTTCATTGTAGAGACTATAATTCAATAAAACAGCTGACAATCAGCCCTGATGTTTCCCAGAGCTCCCTGGGTCATAGAACCCAGTTTATTCCATCAAAAAGAAAAGGTACGACCCATCCCTCGCTTCTGAGGGAACTCAAGCCTTGGTTAGCCACAGACACTGTGACAAGCTGATTAAAATGCCCACAGACTGGGAGTTCTAGACGTCCACTCTGTATTCACTGGACCCAGGCACGTCGTCACGACAACGAAGGACGACAAAGGGCTTTCTCAGGCTATTGAGCACTGTGAAAGAAGAGGCGTCCGTGTCTATGTGTGTGTGTGCGTGCGAGTCTGTGTGTGAGACTCGCAGTGGAACTGTGGCTGTACGAGCCGTAGGTGGTAATGTATGCAGACCATCCACAAACAAATGAATACGCATGCACGTCCCACTGCCACCTCCTTAGCATTCTGCCACAATGACCATACCAGCGCGTCCCTCGATGACGTGATGTTTCATCAGAGCATATGGTCAGTCTGAATTCAAACCCCAAACTAGCTTGCTTTGTCTTGATGGACAGAATGTGAATGTCTTTGTCTCCGGTTTACCCGTCCTTTTTCTCTGGGTACACTGAGGGTAATCCAATTGAGTACGCCCAGTGTGACCTTAATACTAACTGTAAACCTCAATATATTAATACTATTAAACTGAACTGGCTACTATTCACAACTTTTCAGCCACATAACTAATCTCAGAGCACTATTGTGGGTTGGTGTAAGACTATAAACTGTTTAGGCTTCAAAAGTTTAATAACAGCATCTTTTGCAAATTCAGAGAAGATGATACCATTAAAACCCATTCCCTCATAGACCTCCGAGAGATCCAACAGTTTCCATCAGGCCTCTCTAGTTTAAAGTACTCTGTTTGTAATATAGCCACAAAATTTCCCATTAGTAGAAATAAGCTGACTGTATGTTGTCAGACACCAATTTTATGTAGATGATGATTTTTAAGAATGGTTGCACGTTTCTCTTGAATGTGTAATCATCTCAAGAAAATGTTTATTTTGGCCTCTGGATGGAGTCAACGATTGCATTTAAAAAGCAGATTGCAGCATGGGTCAGGAAATCTTATGAAAAATGTATCAAAATATCTTGTCAAAGTTAGCTCGTGGCAAACAATTCTGCAACAGTCTGTCCATTTATTGACACAAAAACACATAACATGAGGGGAAAAAGTGTGTGTGTGTGTGTGAGAACAAGCCTGCCAGTTCCATCTACCATATAATTAGTTTGTCGTCGTTAGACAATAATACTATTCATTTTATAAAGAATACTTTCTGATGATGTCATCAAAAGAGCTGCAAGTCCAAAAAAGGAGGCTTCAAATTTGTGCATGAGTGCACCAGATGTCTGTTGACTTGCGTGAAAATGAAACATTACTTTCCGTTTTTGCTTTGTCACCCATTGCTCCCTTTTTCTCACGTTGTCATCCTCGCAGCGACCGAGCCGCTGAATCTCCTTCGGGAGAGTCAGCAAACTGAGGTCTGTAATTGTGGCAGGATTCGTTGGCGGGTGTCCGCACTGTTGTGGCCCACCCCTGTCAGCGGGGGCCCCTACCAAGACTCTACCAGCGGCCACTTAACACAGTCACAAAAGCACATGTGTTTCTCACTATTATTATCATCATTTTAAGCATCTATTTTTATTTTAGTGTTGGTTCACATTGTACCATATGAGGTAGTTGAGGACCGCGAATTCCCATCAGACTATATTCAAACATGTACTTTAAGATGCATAACAGACAGTAAATCCAGAACCACATAGGTTCCACAGCCATTCGCATGGTCCTCCTAAAAAGTTAAATTGGGCCTCAGCTGCTATTGTCAATCATTCTCTACCCCTTTTTCGCTTCGTCTCTCTCTCCTCGTCTCATTAAGTCCGTCTACCCCCCGTTTTCTGGTCTTTGATCCTCATGCCTGTTGAATGTTCAACTGAAGAATTACAACACCATTGGTTCCAGTCTGTCATATTTCCATGACAGCACCGGTCTCCCCTTTCTCTCACCTATTTAGGGTCGTAAGGTCAAAGGCTTTCTTGTTATTTGCGCAAGAAAAACTTGGTGCACCGAAGGAAAAAGATGTCTCTGTCTGCTCTACTCCTCAAGGTTCCATCCGCAACAAAACATCAGATGAAATGAAAGCTGCTTTTCAGATTGTTTGTTGGTAGAATGAATAAATTAATAATCCATTATTACAAAAACGTGTGAAGCAGCTAAGTGGAGGCAATGTTATCATGTTAGCATTAATACCTACATATTGAAGGGATGTCGTCTGTGAGATATTTATTTTTAATTATGGTAACGGGATCCATACAAATAAAGTCAAAAGTTGATTATGTCCTGTTTTGCACATCTACGACCTCTCGGTCCTTCATTGATAATGCATTTTGCAAAGATGAGCAGGTGTGTTGACTGATGACCATGTGAAGAAAACTGCATCAATAATAGATGAAAGCAGCTACACGCCTCTTACAGTGGCTCTCAGGTTGTGCATGTCATGCTGTACCAAGCAGCTAAGCTTAACACCTGCTTTTCTCGGGGAGAGCGCTACTGTCTCCAGGGTGAAAGGCTCCTGTCATAAATCAAGCCGAGGGAGTGCGCGCGTGGGTGCGAGCGTGCACATGAAAAAGTGTGTTGTGTCTGCGCGCTTAATGTGGGTGTGTGTATAGATCTCTTTCCAAGGGAAGTAGCTTTTATCCTGTGTCCGTTCAGCGCAAGCACTTGGTCGGAGAGCAGTGAAAGGGACACTATTCCCTCCAGCGGCGGCAGACAGAGAGCCCCTTCAGCACACCGGAGGGGCCAAGAGAGAGACCCTCTGTATCTACATGTGAACAGAGGAGAGAGAGAGATAGCCATTGACCCTAAAGAAGGCGACGGAAATGGAGAGGGGCCAGGCATGTGTACATGCGCCTTTCATAATATTAGCGCTTTCAGTGATCTAACTGTCTAAGTAGGGACACAAAAGAATACCAACAACTATATTTTATGCAGATGACATCATTCCTCCAGTATTTGCTCTTCACAAGAGTGGAGACATGAACCACATATCTGTTTGGTGTAGTCAGATTTGCACTCGCAGTAGCCAGACATCCCAACAGATGAGTCATTTAAATGGCTGAAGTCAGATTGCAGCTTTGACGATAACAAAGCTTTAAAGGCCACCTCCTATTGGGTATTTGACACAATTTCATTTAGTTGCCAGGGGCCTAAAACCATTATTTTAAAAGTTTTTTTCCCTGCAAATTCAGCTTTGGTACTTAATTTCAGTCAGTCTAAAAGTCGCTTTAATGAGCTCTCCTGAGAACGGGCTGTTTCTGTGCCTGTACCTTTAAATGTCAATGAGCTGTGTCTGGCCACGGCCACTCCACGCTTCTATTGGGCAGGGGATGTTGCTTTCGCTGGTGTACGTTGGTAGCGTACTATACGCTGTTTTTTTACGGCAGAAACGCTGTCGTTCAACCGTACCTAATTGGACATAGAAGTAGTTGAATCGGATACAAAAGTAGAGGCTCCCGTTCCCGAACATGTTCAGATTCTGCGGCTGCAGCAGGACGTTTCAGAATGGTTAGTTAATTTTTTTAAATCTCTTATTTTGTTTATATGTGTTGTTTCAGTTACTGCCATTTAGCTAACGCTAGCTCCAGCTAATAGTAAGGCTCATCTTATCTGGGAGGCTGGTGGACAGCAGCCTCCACTACAGCCGGGGGGAGTGGACAGTGACTTCCACCTCACAAGTTTCCAACTCTCAGATCCGCTCGTTTCAGCACACAGTGGGCAAAAAATAGAGAACACAGAGACACATAATGTTAGAAAAACCTTCAGAAAATGAATTTGGCTCGGAAGGTGACCTTTAACTAAACATCTTAGTTTTGCGGCGCAGCCCGACATGCTTAGAGATGAACCTCACACCTCCATACCTCAGGCCTCAACCACTGATCATGCTGCGTGGTCCTTATTCCTCATTTTGTCAGGTACATTCTGTGAATGTGTTGGATGGCTAGTGTGCAATTCTGACTCACAGGAATCATCCGTTGTATGTCACCATCTTAACCAAGCTCGGTTTGTGGTGTCAGCAGACCAAGTAAAGGCCAGCAATGCCCACCATCCCTATAGTACATAGTACAGTATATGCGTCTCCTCCCACTGGAAAGTCACCCAAAACATTGCCAACATTTTTTTATTTTTTCATTTTATGAGGCAATTACCACTACCATGCTGTGCAGTTGTGCTGTAACCATGGATTGAATTTTCAGACTCGCTGACAATGTTCTCACTGTACTGAAAGTCTTCAACGACAGCACATAGTATGCCAACTCCTTGCACTCCCTACTTTAAAATCAATTCTAAACTGGCAAAACTTGATGTCTGTTCCAGATCTTCTGTCACTGATTGAGCTGATCTTAACCAGACTCTCCTCACTATACTTTCCGGATGGGATGCACAGAAGCTTGTGTTGCAGAGACTTTAGGAACCCCGGGGCCAGACGCCAGCCAACCCACCAGAACATAACAATGCAAGGCAGTGCTCCATGGCTCCGGGCCCAAAGTCCCCCACTGTTCCGCCGCTGCTGACCCCACATATTTTATGAGGTCCTAGGCGTTCAGTGGGCTGTCACGGCTCATTAGGAGCTTTAGAAATGAACTTGCACAGCAGAGTCTCTAAGTGATTAATAAACTCAGACAGATAGGGAATGTGAGACAGATAGAAATGGTTGGGCCAAAAGTTCACCAATGAGACCACATTCGGAGAAGTTTATAGAGTCTATAAATATACTTACTGACACAGACACAAATACACACACACCATTTGCTACATATTGGGATGGACTCCTCCATAGTTGAATGAAACCAAAAAATAGTAAGTTTCAGGAGTATTCCTAACATCCCAGAGGACTGAAATGCTGAGGAAATCATCACTTTGCTTATTTATGCATGTGATCATGCACTCTATAGTCGCTTTGTGACCACTATTTGCTTTCCCTCCCGTTCAGTTAGTTGCTCTACCAGATGTTATTTATAGATCGTCTGACCATGCGTCATGTGTAATAATGCTACATACCAGAAACAACCGATGAACCGTGGAGATTATTGGTTAACAGCATGAGAA
>CAESWR010000685.1:836548-846623 GCA_903171835.1 Mullus surmuletus | reverse complement strand
TTCACACTTTTACTCGAGTAAAAGTTGATACTTCAAGTTGATACTTCTGGTATTAATACTTCTACCTGAGTAATGAATGTGAATACTTTTGACACATGTGACACGTACTTGTTTGTTTTTTTTTACACACATATATTTAGATAAAGCGTGAGACACAGGTGGAGCTGCAGCGCGAGTACACACGACAGCGAAGCCGCTCTGCCCGCGCCAGATACGAGCGAATGCAGCTGCCGCTCTGCCTCGTTTTCACTTTCTCACCCGTCTGTACTCTCTCTCTCTCCCTCTCTCTCTCTCCCTAACCGCCCACCTCCTCACCCGCAGACCGCCAATCTTATTTCCTGCGTGCCTGTCGTCTGCCGGAGCCTGCTCTGTGTCAGTGTATGAGGCTAATTCAATCTCCAGTACACAGGCACTCCAATGTAATGACCCATGACATTCAATTAATGACCCCCCCCCCCCTATACACACACACACACACACCACCCCTTCCTGCCTGCTTGGGTCAGCACTGGTTTACATTTGTGGTTTTTTTGAGTGTGTGTGAATCCCAGAGTGGGTTTCATCTCACAATAATGCAATTTTTAAGAAGACAATTTGGATTTTGAGTGTGTTTTAGAGTGTATTTATACTGCTAAATGCGCCGGAGACAACCTGAAGCCTGCACGGTGATGACATGTGGACGCCCCCGGCTGTCGGTGTAAGCTTGTTTAGCGTATAGTCTCATTACTTCTGTCTTCCGGGCTGCACATTAGCCACGTTGTCGCCTCCCAGCCGGCTGTCGCGCTTATTGCATTGGCGTTGAGAGATCACGGCACGTCCTGTTCGGGGGGTTGTGTTTTCACGGGGGGTTTTGGAGCCTATGCGGCCGACATACGAGGCCTCCTTTTGGGGGGGGGGGGGAGCCTGTAGCAAAAACTGTCAATTTGGATTCGGCATCGGCGTGATGAGCTTTCAGATCATATCCTGTTAATCCTGCAGGGATCGCGCGTCGCCAGTGTCATGAAAAGCTGAAAAATAATCGCTAACTTAGCAGGGATGAGCCACCGTGCCGCAGCAGCATTGTATGCATGCGTGCACATTGCATGTTTTTATGTTTGTATGATTGACTTTTGCTTATCAGTGTTGATTATGTAAAGTAATCACTCACATTAACCTGCTAAAGGTCCTCAAATGAAACCTGATGCCTCCGTTGTTGCTCGGAGGCCCTCATTAGCCGCAGCGCCATTAGGAGTAACTTTAATTAAAAACAGTAAACTTTAAAAGGAGTAAGGTCGGGGTAGACCCCCCCCACCCCCGCGAACCAACCCCCACTTCCTCATTAGGGAAATTCCTTGGATTTCTGACAAGTCTCCTCCGTTTGTTCCTGTGGCAAATTATTATTCTTTTTTTTACGGTGTCATCTTTCCTGTCTCTTCCATCCTGCTCATTACCTCAGCTGAGGAGGTGACGCTTTCATCAGTGTTGGTTAGTGTGTTTATCTGTCAGCGGGGATGAACAGAAATGAGCGCCCGGTGAAGGGGGGGGTAGGACTGTTTTTAAAAAAGAAAACACAACAAAACAAGATTAAACGCTCAGTGGCATCACTGATAGGCTTGTGGATCATTATGATTTTTGCTATTTTTGGGGGTTTTTTGGCAACATTTTCAGCTAAATTCATGTCAAACTAAAGCTTGACACCATTAATCTTTAAAGGACGTCATAAATCAAGAAGAAAATAGCCTCATTTTCCCATAGACGTCTATACAGATGCAGCTCCTTTTGCATCTACATCCCCTGCTGACAATGATGAAGACGGAAAAGCCCATTATTCATCGAGCCCGATTCAGATTGTTTTCTCACTTTTGCACACATTCATTTCTTACAAACATTTGGATGTAGTTTTTGTGAGTACGTCTGGAGGTTTGCTTCCATTCGTCTTTTTTTCTCCTCATCTCGACCTCCATTTCTTCTCTCCTTCTGCTCCTCCTCTCCACTCTACCTCTGGTTTCAGTAATGATGTAATTAAAGAGGGTTTTGTTGCCTGCCCACTGTGTATAATTGCCGGTGGGCTCTGCCTGTGCTTCGCTCGGCAATTACCAGCCGCATTCTTCTGCTCCCGAATCGGCTAATTAGGCCTTGAGGACAGCGAGCCGACCGTGGTCGCATTACGACGGCGGACTTGGGAGGAGTCCGGAATGCCTGTGCTCTCTGCACTCCCGGGACGGCCGGGAGTGGCGGAATTGAAGAGTGGTTGCCATGGTAGCCCATCACATGGTGTCGGATCCTGTGCAGCGGCTGTCACTCGGTTCAGTCTGTGTGTGTGCGAGTGTGTTTACGTGCGCGTTCTCATCTGTAACAGAGACAACAGCTCTGGGTCACCTCTTCTTTCCGTTATTAAGGCTCAATCTATGAAGATGATGGGACGGGGGCCAAATAGGGCTCGTCACGGTCCCCGTTCAGGTCCCTCGGCGGAGTCGCTGTCAATTTGATTGATTACATCGCCAGCTCGTGTTGTGCTTGCCTTGCAATATGTCCTTACTCAGCGACAACAACACACAGCTCGCCCTGTCGCCAAGACTGCACACACACTCCCAAAGTGTTTTGCAGAAATGTATTCAAATTTCCCACAATTATACTGCTAACTGTTCTTGGTCAGCTTAAAAACTTAAATGAGAGGCCTTTAAGGAACACACCAAACTCTGAACTGAGGAGAAAAGGCCGGCTGGCTTTTCTCCCACTGATGGCCGTCGTGTGAAGAATCACACACATCTTGTGGATATATACAGTACAGCGTGGAAATGTATGTTGCCATTCTTTCCACAGACATCAAAGCAGCTATTTCAAATGGAGAGAAAAGCCCCCTCCCCCGAGACAAAGCCTGGGTATTCCCACAAGACGTTCACCATCTCTGTTTAAAGATAGCATCAGAGTATGGAGTGATATGACAGACGATAAAGGAAACACCAGTAAAGCAAAACAACTTGCAGTCTCTCAGTGGTATCATCAGTTACAACATCTGTAGTGGCTCTGAACCCCAGGCTATGATGAAACACCCTTATTTTTAGCAGCAGTATCTCATTTATGGTGTCGGCTCTGACGCATATGCTGCAGAGCGTGGTAGATTACCTGCTACGAATAATGAAAATGTTAATTTACACCTCAGAACCTGACTCACGTGTCGACTTGAACTCTTATTGTGCTCGGCGCTTCAGGCACTCATGCGTCGTGTCTCCTACATATGAGATATTTTCTCGGGTCACACACATTTGCATGGAAATTACGTGAATAATGTGTGCCGATTTGCTAAATAGTCTTACAGTTGATATGAGGCTGAAGGGGCTCGAGTGTTCGTTTAATATGGATTTGAAGTCATTGAAGGCTGGGAGAATCGCCTGAGTTTTTATTATTGGTATTGGAAGTATTGGGTTTTATTAGGAGGCTTTGCTAAAGCTCGTAAAAGTTTTGACTACCCTCGCTGAATTGTTTTCCATGTCACTTACCTCTACTCTGCCCTAAGATTACTGTCAGAAAAAGAGGAGTGGGGGGGGCAAGTAGCTTCACTTTCTTGGCTTCGCTAACTGGAACAAATGAGAAAGTGGCACCAAATGGAAGGTTTTCACTTTAGCGGGTCCTTCCGGGGTTGCGATGACTTCAACTGGCTTTTAAAGGTCTGGCTCACAAAGCCAAATGAAAATTAAGTTAATGGACATGATGGCACGGCCTCTCTGTTGGGAGATTAATATTTCCTGCTGCCTGATATAACTTTTTGAAGGCAATTCATCTTCCGCAGAGTGGCTGAGGCAGCACAAGATTTTATTTTGTATGTAGTTATGATCCGATTTTAGAGTTGTACCGCAATGAGATGTCTTTCCTCACCTCCGCATGGACCCAGAGCGCTGCTCCCATGGCGGTTTCTAGGATTGGACATATAAACTGTGTTTTAGAGGACTATTAAAATGCTACTGCAGGCACATTAAGACAATGTTTTGCATTTACCTCCACACTGTTCCAAAGATCTTAGATTACTTTAGACATAATTCAGCATATTTTTTTCCACATGTTCTTTCCTGACAGCCAGCTTGAGGCTATGGTGCTGTCAAAAGTGTCAAATAAAACACATAATCTTATCTCAGAAAGGAAAATATTTATCGTCCTGATGTATTATTATTTCACATGGTCTACTGAGAAAGACGGAATAAACTTTTTGGTTGAAAGCATTTATGAAACCTTATCTGCAAAGTTTTACCATTGACATTTTGTATAATTAATCTGTCATTTCCCTACTTTCCCAGACATTCTGGGAGAATTAATTTATGTTTGAGCAAAGATAACTGTTGATATTCAAGTTTTTTTTTTACATTGTTCTCTTTTCTGTTTCATCCAGGCTGAACGCTCCAACGGAACCAAACACAATTCGATGACTGAGACCTCCACATCCCATGATGGACAAGCAAAGTGGTGAGGGGCCCTTTGTTTGATTTTACACAAATTATTTTGTCTTTATCTTGGCTGCGAGCAACACCAGGATTAATAGAGGTGTTTAGCATTTAACCTCTTATTAAATGTGGCCAAAGGCATCTTCGGGTTTTTCTTTCAGGGTCCCATCTCATAAGGTATTCATAAGCTGACACAGTGAGCAGCATTTTGCATGTTGATTAATTTGTTTTGGCGCAATCACTGCATGATAATTACTTCCCAGTAAGTGATATGGCTTTACATAATGAAGCGCCATGTGTGCCGCTCAGTACAGCCTGTCTGCACAAGTGGGTTAAGAAGAATAACAATTCCGATAATAATCTATCATTTGTTTTAATTTTGTCAAGCACTTCAACATGCGTTTTTTTCAATATACACTGTAATTACAGATACAATTATTGTTAATATTGGTTTAAATACTTCAGGGAGAGGCACTGATTTACTGACTAATTTTGATATTAATCCATAACAGCCAACGGCTTTCAGACCAAGGCCAATGAAGGTGGTGTTCAGAGGAAACAGCTGCCCTACTCAGTCGAAACTCCTTATGGCTTCCACCTGGATTTGGATTTCCTCAAGTATGTTGATGATATTGAAAAAGGCAACACCATCAAAAGAGTCCACATCCAGCGCAGAGTCAAAGGCCCACCCAAATTCAGCACTCTACCCAGAAATTTCAGCCTTCCTGCACCTGGAGCCAGGCCTATACCCAAGGAGAAGGACACCACATGGTCTGGGACATCCACTTTGGGGCCAAAGCCGAAATCCAGGGTAACAGAAGTCCAGCAGATCTTTGATTTCAGAGCAAGCGATGGTGGAACCTCCAGCAGGGGGACAAGTAGCGCTGGAACTAGCTACGTGTCAGCTAAGCCCAGGGATGAAGGAACTGCAGGTGCTCAGGGTGTCGACGAGCAAACTGTGGGGATTCAAAATCGGCCGAACCTTCTTCGGGCGTCAAGCATGCCTATCACATTACAGCAGCGTAAAGGTTCCGACTCGAGCAGTCCCGACCGCATCTTGGGAACGCCAGAGAACGGCTCAACAGAAAACATGTTCCGCCCTTCGCCAGATATAACAGAAAGACGGACTGTTCCCCAAGATCGGACAGGGCTTCACCAGCAGATCACAGTAGCATTGAAGCGGGTCAGAGAGCTGGAAGAACAAGTCAAAACCATCCCTGAACTTAAGGCTCAGATCTTATCACTCAAGACAGAGAGGGAGCAGCTCCTTCTTCAGCTCCAGGCCCAAGCCCAGGCCCAGGTTTCCAATTCATCAATAGCCCCAAGTTCTGATTCTGCAACACACACACAGCCACAAGGACACAGACTTAAACAAGGATTTAACTTGATTTTGAATACTCAACCAAGTGGAGGTTTAGATGCCTCTGGGCCAGAAAAGGCAATGGCAGAGAAAGACAGGGTGTCACAGAAAGACAAGGTGACGGATCAGGAATCTATCAAGACAGAATCGCTGCAGAGACAAACACAGCCTCTAGAAAAGTCTGACATGCCCAAAGAGACAACAGGTAGTTCAGTGGAGCATGCAGGGAAAAAGCTATCACTGGAAATTGCAGGTCAGGAATTAACTTCACTGAGGATGGCTTTGAAAGATGCAGAGATCAGCCAAGTTCAGGATGGCAGTGCGGCAACAGAAGGAAAAATTGAGGAATCAGGAGGTGTCCCGACTTTGCATGAAAAGCTAGTGACACTGGAAGCCAAACTTACTCAGGCCAGCCATGAGCTAGAGAGAACAAACAGTCTGCTGAAAGAGCAAATGGCAGATAATAAGGTGAAAGAGGAGAAAATACTTCAGCTGAGCGAGGGAATGAGGGTGGAGGTGTGTACAACCGAGCCACAAAGCAGACCAAGAAGACAAAGCATCGATACAGGGACAGAGACAGAGAAAGTAGATGTCATCAACCGAGAGACAGAGACAGAATTGCCTGGTACGGTAGATCAAGGAACAGACACTGAGAAAATCTGCATTGAGGTATGTGTCCCCAAACCCAGGGCTGGAAGTGCAGAGCAGGGGAAAGAGATGAGCAGAGTTGACATCCAAGTCCAGGTGACAGAGATAGATGCAGAGGTCGCCACTGCAAGCCCACCAAGACCCAGAGCCAACAGCATGGAACGGGGCACAGTTACTGACAGAGTCGCCACTCAGGATCAGACGACCGAGACCCCCATTGCCACAAGAGTGAACCAAGTCACGGAAACAGAGGGAGAGACCGTGACTGATCATCCACAGAGACCGAGGGCCAGCAGTGTTGACAGGGGGACAATAACCGAGAGGGTGAACACAGTGGACAGGGTGACAGAGACAGACGTTGCACAGAGGACAGATCAGCATACAGAGACAGAGGGGCCGAGACGGCAAGACGACAATCCGGGTAGCCATGCAGAAGCAGAGAGTCCAGGGAGAGAAAGTGAAAGAGTGGAGGATGCCACTGTGGTCAGTGAGAGTGAGGAACGCAAGAAAAGAGAAGAATACATGGCTGTTGTAGTTGTTACAGAGAGTTCAGCTGCAGTCATAGAGGGTGTTTCAGACAAAGCAATACCAGTTGAGGGACATACTAGTCCACTTGAGACAGAAGAGAAAGGGGCTTCGAATGATGAAATAAGTCCTTCACAAAGTGACTCAGAAATGAATGAAACTACATCAATGGAGAGCATCGAAACAGAAATTCATCAGGCTACGTTTATGACAGAAACTCAAATTGTCTGTGCAACATTCAAAAATACTGCAGTCACTGATACTGTGATTATAGTAGAGCCGGAAAGTGAATCTGTGAAGACACTTGTTCCAGTGAGACCTCAGAGAGGCCGGAGACCTTCGGCAGAGCAGGCACAACCATCACAGCCATCGCTTCCTCAGATTCAGGCAGCTCCTGTGCGTCCTCGGAGGGGATCGAGTGACGTTCAAGGTCAGCAAGCGGAAGCAAAAACCCAGCCACAGGTGGAGGCGCAGCCAGAAACAAAAGTCCAGGCACTGGTGGAGGCGCAGCCAGAACCAAAAGTCCAGGCTCTGGTGGAGGTGCTGCCAGAAACAAAAGTCCAGGGTCTGGTGGAGGTGCTGCCAGAAACAAAAGTCCAGGCTCTAGTGGAGGTGCTGCCAGAAACAAAAACCCAGCCAAAGGTGGAGGTGCAGCCAGAAATGACAACCGAGCCACAGGTGGAGGTAAAGCAGGAAACAAGAACCCAGCCACAGGTGGAGGTGCAGCCAGAAATGATAACCCAGGCACTGGTGGAGGTAAAGCCGGAAACAAAAACCCGGCCACAGGTAGAGGAGCAGCCGCAACCACAACCCAAACCCGACAGTCCATCTCCAGCACAGCTCTCTGAACCGCAGGTAAAGCAGGTATCCTCAACTCGACCTCAGGGTGAGAATGCCACCAAAGCAAAGAGGCCCAAAGACCAAACTCCCAGCTCCAAGGAGGTCCAGACTCGACCCAAATCAATTCAAGCCCAGACTCAGTCCCAAACATCCGCAACGCGACGAGACTCAAAAGAACTGAAAGGATCACAGAGACTATCTGGTGTATCGCAGCCCTCTCGACGTGGATCAGGCGAAGCCCAGACACGACCTACTCGGCAAGGATCGACTGAGGTCCAAAGTCAGTCTCGGAGAAGTTCAGGTGAAACTCAACCCCCGCTGAAAGATGCCAGCGAGACACAATCACTACGCCGTGGTTCCACTGAAGCAGCACAGCATCGTGTTTCTGGCGAAGCCCAGACCTCACGCAGGGGCTCCAGTGAGTCACCGACCTCGCCCGCAGCTTTGGGCCAAGTTGTAACCCGGTTAACGGGGCTTCTGGGGGAGCAGTGGGCACAGCTGGGTAGCAGCTCCGGAGTGCAACAGACGGTCGGCCAGCAGGAGAGCCCCAGCACACAGAAACAGACGGCAGGGAAAAGAGCAGAGGCGGGAAAAGGAGCGTCAGCCAAGCCTGCAGGGAAGGCGACTCCCGCGGCAACAACAGGCAAACCAGCAGGGAAGCCTGGTCCTTCCAAAATGAGCTCGATCCAAAGTCAATTGGTCAGCTCCCTTAGCGTTCTGTCTGCCTTCTACTCGCCAGGACAGAAATCTGGAGCTGCCAGCAAACAGCAAGAACAAGGTAAGCTCGACATTCCACCAGCAACATGCACTTTATATCACATGAAAACATGCAATCATAATTATTGTGTTTCCTTGCAAAAAACTTTTCAAATTGTCAATCAAAGCAGAAGGGTTTGTCGATAGGAAGGTAAGTACGTAGGTAGGTAGGTAGTTAGGTAGGTCGATATACAGTCGATAGGTAGGTAGGTATACACTGTGTAGGTTGGTCGGTAGATTGGTGGCTAGGTAGATATACAGTAGGTAGATATACAGAAAGTAGTAGGTAGGTAGATATACGGTAGGTAGGTAGGTAGGTAAATATACAGTAGGTAGATATACAGTAGGTAGTAGGTAGGTAGATATACAGTTGGTAGTAGGTAGGTAGATATACAGTAGGTAGTAGGTAGGTAGATATATGTGGTAGGTAGGAAGGTAGGTATACAGTAGGTAGGTAGGCAGGTAGGTAGGTAAATATACAGTAGGTAGGTAGGTATATTCACCTCAAGTGCTAAACAACATAGACTCCTTTCTGTTAGCTAATCCCCACTTTTACAACAACAACAAAAATGCTACATGAAGCTACGCTAGCTTTCTGTGCATTGCAGTGCACAGACAGACGCAATGAGTCAGCAAAACATGTGTAGGTCGGGGTCGGCCCACTGCAACTGTTTAGCTTAGCCATTTTGTAGCATTTGTTGGAGTTATTGGGCCTCCAGAAAAAACACAACCAAATGTCACACACTGCAGACCATATCCTTTGATCTATAAATACTCCAGACTCTACTCACCAGTTTGTCACTGCCAACAATACTGGCAGACTTAATAGAATTACTGCTATTAATGCCAAATCCTGAGCGTTTTTGAGATTCAACATGGCAGAATGGAGACCACAGTGGCCACGCTAACTGGATGAGCGCGACTCTGCGATCCAACTTCAGGGGGGAGGATTTCATCTCCCTCTGCTTTGAAATTTAATCCCTCTGCCAGGTCCTTCATCATCTGATACTTTGCCAGAAGTCGAGCAAACCGTGCGATACGAGCTGTGATGTAGTGTCACATCTACGCCACTAAATACTCTCCCATTACTTTCATTCCGCGACGTGACGGGGAGACTTCGCCCGCTGTGCCCCGGCATTCTCTGACACTTCCTATACTGCAGAGGCCATCGGGGCATTATTATTTAAAATCACTTAGGCCCTTTATTCTGTGCCATATATGGAGAGTTATGGGCACACACAGCTCGCCGTTTGTGATTTATTATGATAGTGTAATGGAGGTGGAGGATGAGGGCCGGATTAATCCCATATCTGGTCATCTATGGTGGCAGAACGTTTGCATGCCCACCTTCGGCGCAATTATGAGGGTGTATCAGCTTATATGAGCCAACACACCACCACGTACTCACACAGGCGTCCAACACACACACACACACACACACACACACATATCAAACAGGCGACGTCTTTCTTCCCTCCCTTGACGTCTCGCAGTTGTGTTTATGGGTCGGGAGCTGAATCGCTCCGCTATC
>CAESWR010000685.1:713040-727448 GCA_903171835.1 Mullus surmuletus | reverse complement strand
TATCAAAAACAAGTAAATTGCTGCTGCGGTTCTCAGCTGATCTGACTAAAATAACTGAGAAGCTACATGGAAAAATGAAGAAATGGTGACAACTAGATAAAAAGATAAAGATAAGATAAAAGGAGAGCTCGAGCTCTTTGCACCGTTCCGTCTCCACAAGAAGCCATCTGCGTGTACAAACATATTGACCAACCAATCAATCGTAACCAGGCGAGGGCAAGGGTCACTAATTGAACGGAAGAATGGAATTGTTGCTGCGTAGGTGGTTTTCTCGGTTTGATTACCCCGTACAGTGTAAACAGGGACGCCAACAGCTGATTCATCTTCACACGATCGCAACTTAGGAATCCAAATATTGTCCGTCATCAGAAAACACCGATCGGATAGCGATCATTGTGTTTTTCCCATGGTATCTTATAAATTATATATTCCATCACCTCCCAGTAGCTCATTCACTCTTTAACTACAAGAGCATATTTGAGCTACACCGGAAATAATGGGTTGATGTCTCTGATAACAAGAGAAATACAAACAACTGAAATTTCCCACAGGGATTTCTAGCTTTGGTTTTCCGGAATTCATCATGGCTTAGCGGCCTTCTGAGTCTTCCTTTCGGGATCGATGCACTTGAACTTATTACTGGTATAAATCAAGGTGACGATGAGTGTAGTAAATGCGATGCCAAAGTAGAGCCGGATAAGCAGAACAATGGACGAGGCGAGGGTCTGAGATGATGTGATGGGCGACCGGAGGAGAGCGAGGGGGAGGTGACTTACAGCCGATCGCCGTCATTACAGCGCCTTCCATCATTTATGGGCTGGATTTGACAAGCATACACACTCACAAACACATTGCCAACATGCAGCGCAGTGAACTCAGCCGCTGCTTTACATGATGGAATTACTGACATCTTGTATTATTTAGTGCTGGGCAGAGCAACATGGGAAGCTGATGGTTTTTTGAGAGTATAAATGCAACATTTTTTATGGTTTTTGGAACTGAGTTTAAACCATATTGTTTCGTCTTTGTTACCTGGCCATCTCTGGTTTAAAAAGAATTTCATTTAGAGAGCCCATCCTATTAAACACACAGTATTCACTTAATTAGTCCAAAAACATGCATGGTACCAGGTCTGTGTAAGCTGGTCAGGGTTTCACTGTACTTATTGTCTCGTTTATACCATTATATATGATATATATACTTTATAGGACTGTATTTGATTTTAATTCCCAGTCTTTCTCTATTTAAAAATGTCTGCTCTTGGCAATTTTAAACATGAATTTCACATACTATTAACTATGTTGATGGCGTAACACAGTCTTGAAGGATGGTAATATTAATATATTGTATTTGTACTTTGTTTGGACATGGACTTTGGAGTTTTTTGATACAAAAGTAATCCATACGAATCCAAACTCTGCTTTACATACTTTTTCCAACTGTCAAACATCTCCAGTTGTATCTTACTTAGCCACTTGTGATGTAAAATTCTAAAATGTAAGTTATGTCATACTCAAAAGCTAGACTTGATTTTGAACCTTGAGTTATTGTTTAGAATCTCGCTGGTAAAAATCACCACTGACTGAATGCATCTGCTGGATCAAAAGGAGCGTAATGACTATGAATTCCGGGAAATGTTTTGGTGTAGGTTGCACACTGATGTAGTGGATTTAGTGAGTTTGTGTATTGTGGACATCATCGCTGAGGGCAATAGAGCTTTTTCCATTAAAATAACATGCAGCAAGAGACTAAAGACAAATTAGACTTCTCTGACTCTGAAGTAGGAGATCAGACTGACTTCAGAGTGCTTACTCACGCTTTAAAAAAATCACACAGACACCAGCAAATTAAAAATGATTTTTTTTTTTTTCCTGTGAAGTGCCTTTTTTTCCCCAAGCATTCATCTATTTGAATGTGTGTATTAGCCAGATGTGCATATGCCTGCCTTTTGATACAGGGGTCACTGACTTTCAATGGGAATGAGCGAGGTAAAATGACAGATGCTGGGAGAGAGCTAGAGAGCAAGGCAGAGAGAGGGAGAGAGAGAGCGGGAGGGAGGGAGGCCACCTGGGAAATTACACCCGCCGCCGCCTCAAGCATGAAATTGAAGCCGTCCGACAATGCAACTCACCGGATCCTTCCCGTTCATATTCTAAAATAATTAACCAGCACAACCTCCTGCCTTTGCGCCGCAACACGCTGACCTTTGCGTGGTCTCGGGCACGTTCGGACCGGGCGGAGACCACCTCAGTGCCCACTGGAACTGATGATGGGGCGTGTGGGAAGTTCATCTTCTGGTGTCACCACAGGACAGTTGATAATCGTGTTAGACATATTACACATCAGATATGAATACATGGAGTACTGGCCAGAGACTGTTGCTGTATGAATACATTTCCATATCTCACATTACTCATAAATTACTTGATACTTTAAATGGCCAGAATGAGCAACCCTGACTACAAACACATTCTAACTATGCTGAATACACAGTTATCATACACGTGTGTGCAGGGGATACTAGGTAGATGTAGACAAATATCAGCCGGGTGATATATCAGGCCAATATTAGGCATTTCTTAAAATATCAATGTATTACACATATCTGTGGACAGCCGAGTGTTACTTTTACTGTGGAAGTGCAGTATTTTTTGGCTTTTATTATGTTTAATATAGGCGATCATGGGATGCAGACATTAATGGAGTTGGATCGTCATATCATTGCATTAACCTTTTGTTAATCATTAAAAAAGGTTGTTGACTCATATTTCATTCTGCACCCACAGACCCAAAGCTGAAAACCTATATTTTTCGTGCAACAATTTACAAGTATCTTTCTGGGGTACTGGATCTATTGTGACATATTTTTTGCTGAAACAGGAAATTGATATGGGGATGGGGTTTGCTGCTTACAGAGGCCACGACTGGCTTGTGAATAGGCAGCAAAATCGTCCACTGCAGCTTAAAAAAAAAACAAGAAAAGAAAAAAAGAAAAACACATCCAAACATTAGCCTTCGTCTGACAGCCCTATCAACAACATCTTTTATCACAACCGACAAACACGCTGTGAAAAATTTTGCCGTTTCACTGCTCAGTGTCACGTCCCCTTTAAAAGTTTCCTCCTCAGTAGTGCCACTCTCGGGGCACAAAAGCAGAAATTGATGAAGCCAGTAGGCGCTCTGAAATTCAGCGCAACAAAAAAAGAGGAAAAAGAGAAAGAAAAAGTGGGAGAGAAGTCGTGCTGAGAGCAGAGGCTGCGCTTTGACAGTTTGTCTCGAGATGAATGAGTTTCATCACATGGAATGAAACAAGTGAGCAGCAAAGTTTGAAATCAGTTTTAATCCCCTGCAGTGCTCAGTAAATTGGTGAAAAAGATGAAAAGAAATCAGATCATCAGAAAAAAAAAAACAGATTTAGCCCTTATGTTTCATAGTATAGTTCTAATTTATACTGACAAGTTTGGACTTTTTCCCCCAACAGGTGTTGATATCAGAGATCTAAAGTAATTTTTAAAATCACTAATTTGACTGCTGGACTTCATATCAGAGCGGCCGGCACTGGTTTCTCATTTTGATTCAAGACAGTCTACCTGCTTTGATAGCTGCACCACCAAAGGAGACAGTAAGACTGCTATTTTTTCCTTTTCAAGCCCACCGTGATGTGTGACCCGAGATTACTCTGCTTCTAAACTTAACAAAACTCTCATTAGTATTTGGCGTTTTGTTCCCCCTTGATGGTTTTTGGAGGCTCCTCGGCGCCGGCTATTGTCGGCAGGCCTCCGAGTGTGAAATGTGCCTGAGTAGACTGGCGATGATGAGATTACTTTCCATGATGACACAAGACTTAGATGTTATGAATATAAAAATATCCCCCCTCGAATGACAAAGCTTTACTCTTGAAGTCGGGGACTTTCTCTCTTGAGCTTCTGAAGCATCACTCAAGGCCTTCACAGAGCACCCGCCTGTCGGTCCGACGCGTGGACAAGCGAGATCGGCCGAGCGTCTGATGCTGCAATTCAATAACCTTTATCTATACAGGGACACTCGGACGGCGAGAAGGGCTCACTTTAATCCCTGCATGGAGAGCAGATATGCCGGTGGCGGAGCCTGAAGTACACACGCACACATAATAACCTGGTATAAATAGTGCTTGAAGGAGTCTGCGCTGCTCCTCTAATCAACGCTGATTGCTCAACTCCAGAAAAACCGGGTGCCAACTTCGTCTAGACTATGGCAAACGTGGGCTTTGATGTCTGGTGCATAGATTATGAGTAAGGGCTCCCCACCGAGAGCCCGATGCATTCTGTTCATGTGAGGGCGACAGTAAAACGAGCATGATGCATCATTCTACTGACAGCGGGATTAATTGTGCTTTGGGTTGTTTCGGGTTTTTTTGGGATATCGGGCATGATTTCCTGGAAAACTGACAAAAGCCTTGTAATGGAATTCCAATTGTCACAGCAACGGTTTAATTCTATGTGTGTGGGCTTAAGAAATTTTAATTAATATTCAGATGACTCACAACCTTTTCTGGCTGCCACAACAAGCTGAACACTGAATTATGTTGGAATCTGATCCATTATCATGCGGATCGAAAAGTCGTACAGTCTGGAGGAATATATCCAAATCAAAAACAAATATTGAATATGTAATCAGTCTGTGAGTGGTTGGTCAAAGGCAATGGTTTCTCTTGATTCCAATTTCTTTTTACAATAATAATCTTACATCAGGCTTTAAACACATTTTCAAGTTTGTTTATTTATGTTTGTTGCTAACATATCCTGCAATTCAGCTGATAGAAGCTTCAAGGAAGTTTCATGTTGCATTATTTACACAACCAAATAAAAGTAGAGCTTTTAATAATTCATTTAATTTAACTCAATTTGAGATCTTAGATGAGGACTTGTCAGGGGAATGTAGCTTCTAGGTTGACTGAAATCAGATGAATGCATTTAAAAAGAAGACAGAGCCTGCAACTTAATCAACAATAATCAATCCACCAATGATTGGGAGTTATTTGTCACTCATGGGGGTCTTGACCAATCCACAGTCCTATGAGTTCAAGACAAGACCTTCAATAATTGGTCTTGAGAATGGTTTTAAAACCAAGAGCAATCTTGTGTACTACAGCACTACACTGTGGTAATCCTATGTCTTTGTACTATTAAGTAACATGAAGCTATACCTCCATAACATAGAGATGATATTTAAATATATTTGACAGCCGCCATCGTTCAGAGTTGGGATCAGAATTAACTTGTTTGCACAAACAAATCAAGAGACTCATTTGATTTGAATGTCAAGGTCACCGAAGACTGGCACTGTTTTCGAGTTCAGGAAATTAAAAAATCAAGTGAAGCTCATCCAGGCAAATACCTGATACTGTCAAGCACCTGTGATGCTGCTGCAGTCACCACGAAGCAAAGTCGTCAGCACCAACACCGACGCAAAAAGCAGAGTTCCAGTACACACTTTTTCATGCATCAACCACCACTCATGATTGAAGCATTTTCTCCACAATCCCCTCCAGACCCAGACTCATTTTCAGATGTGTAATTACAGGCAGCTCCCGAAGAGCTTGTGTGTGTGTATGTGTGTCTGTGGTTTCAGAGTCATCGGGGGTCCATAGTTAATCAGCAGTCAACCAGAGGTCTCAGGGATCAGACCATCGATCCCCTCCCAGGGAAATCAATTCAATCAAAGGCATTACTTAAACTGAACCCAGATCAGAAAGTGGAGGACGGACCAACAGGACAGAAAGAGTATGTCATACAACACCGGGAGCTGGAGAGGCCTTCACAGAGTGGGAGGGCACGGAGAAGGATGGATGAGAAATCGGAGGCTATGCAATATTAAAAAAGGATGCAATGGTTGGGATACAGCCAGAGAGGGTGGCGTTAAACTCTACCAAAGTCAAGGTTTAAATGCTCTGAAAAACCCTCTACGAAGAACTCTCCTTCTCTACAGAGTGTTGCCGTGAGCCCCACCAGCATCCAAACACCTTGAAGAAAAAAAAAACCTTGAAAAGTGTGAGCAAGATCCGGACTGCTCTAGAGGGTCATGGTGCCTAATGCTTTTTTGCCGTGTACCTTCCATTTTTTTTCAAACCTTGAGATGATACCATTGTTGCCACGGTCTCCCTCCCTTTCATATAATTTCACCTGCACCTGTGGGTTTGTTAGTCCATCTGTTATTCTTATCGGATTATGTTCAAAGTATGTTTTCAACATAAGAGGTGGAGGGTATGAAGAATGGGCCAAGGAGAGCACATTCAATTGGGGGGAAGGTCCATTAAACATAGTGAAAGACTACTTGGCGGTGGTCTGCACTCCTTGCCCTCCTGTAAGTGGTATTTCACAAAAACGTTGAGGCTAATTTCTATTAAACCTAGTAGAGAAGCACTCTGTTTCAGGCTCTCAGTTCTCCGTTCAGGTCTTATTCAATTCAATTTAAAAAAAGGAAATATTATGAAATGTTACACAGACCTTGGTGGTTGTCTGCACTCTGTCGTCAACTATTAATCCCGGATGTATTTGGTTTTTGCATTATGCTGATGTTGTAACTTGATTTTTTCTCAGATTTAATTCACCCCACACTCATTTCATCTGATATTTTCCTGGGAGCATAAACATGCAGACACACACACACACTGGCAGCTGTGAGGATCAATGTGCTTGAAAAAAAGTTAGAGGAGCTCTCCCAGCTTCTGACCTTGATTGGACATAATGAGACTTAACCGCAAGTCCAGTAATCTGATGAAATGAGTAAGAGATTCACCTTGTGGTGAATACTAAATACGAGCATCGACTGTAGCTGCACACACATATGTGGGTACACACACTCATACTCTTTATAGATGTCTGCTCACGTCCTTGGCAGTTCCCAATCAGACTTATTACTTTGGGAATCTTCAAAGGGCTCTTTGATCACCTCTTTGAAAATCATCTCCAAAATTGCAAACAGAAGATGGCTGGTATGGTTGCACCCATATGGAAAGTTTTGCAGTAAAGCAGCTCAGTTCTGCGTCTTATCTTATGAGGAAACACTGGTTTCATGCAGGATTAATATGTGAATCCCAGTGGGATGCCGATGGGTTTGATGGTCCAGTCAGATAAAGAATCGTTTTCCTTCTTGCTAAGGACATGACCAGTTTCAACTGGACTGCTGAACAACCTGCCCATGAAGTTAATGTTGGACCCATGAAATCCAATCTCCAACAGCCTTACCAACCAGAAAATATATTTGAGCTATGCCGCAACTGACAAAAATGCTATTGTTAAATCAATTTGGCATTAGAGCAGGTACAGACATACCTTATACCACTACTGTGATCAACATCAAAACATTTTCTCAGTTCAAGTTCGGTAAACAGTGTAATTAACTCTATAGAGAGAGTTGGGTGATGGTGATGAGACCCACCTCCCTCGTCAACACTCACTGCGGTCTATTGACTCACCGACGTACCTCTGACTGGCTGCCAATTAGCTGTGTAATCACCATGGCTGGGTTTTTTTTTATATGTGAAGCTGGAAGTGAGTACAACACCTACTTCGCCGTTTGAAAAGGTGAAGACTGTTTACACGTGTTTACAAAAGTTCAGAGAAGAGACAAGACACATACTCTGTAAGGTAATTTTGCTACCATCTTTAAGCTCTAGTGGCAGCAGTACTCTGAATGCATGTTCAGACACAATAAAGCTTTTAATTTGTACTGCTTTACAGAAACAACGATGATTGGTGAAAAGTAGGTCTGGACGTTATCCGTAATGAGTCCTGAATGTTGCAAACCAATCTCTGAGGCTTTTGATCCATCCATGTTTCCCCGAGAGGAGAGAACACCAAAAACAAATGGACAATGAAAGTGGAAAAAAACAAAACAAAACAGTGGAGTCTCGCGTTCAAAGAAAAGCATTTGCAGCTGCTGGGACAAGATGTGTCTGTTGACCTACCTGACTATGTTTGGTGTGTGTGTACAGCCTGCTGCATGTTGACATGTTTGGCCTCGGCGGCTTTGTGTGAGTGTGTGTGTGTATATACATGTGTACAGGTGTTTGTCAGAGCATCAGGTCGGGAACCTACTGCAGATTGCATCAGCCTCGTCTGAGCCGTCGGCGCACTCGGGCTCGCCGTCACAGCGCCACCTCGCCGGGACGCACTGTCCGTTCTTGCAGGCAAAGTCGGTGGTCGCACAGGTCTTCTTTGCTGTGAAGACAAAGGAGACACATAGTTAAGATTTGAAAGAGAGTTACAGATGATCTGTAACAGTGGCGGTGCGTCACGGTTGATATGAAGAGAACATTGAGCAGAAAATCCCAAGGAGCAAGAGAATGTAAACAAACACAACCTACACAAATTGATCTCTGTGATGCCTTCCATAAACAGCAGGAAGGAAACGTGTCCAAAGTTTGATAATCCAGTTACGATAGCAACACAGCAACTTAATTAGAATGCAAGTCAGCCCGGGCTCCAACTTCAAACCAATTTTCCAGTCATAAATTAATGTAAGGCACAAGCAGGGGATGTTTTGCAGTTACTCAGCCAGCTGTTGGCTGTCGCCCCGATAGCATGTTCAAGTGCAACCAGTAACAGCAACCCCGAGGTGACCAGCACAGATGGAATTGGCATATTTTGGGAGACATACTTCAAACAATTCCAGTGTGGACACAAATCCATCACTGGGACAACAACAACGGAAAACCCAAAGCCTGTGGTCCTGCATGATTCTTTAAGGGCAAATCAACTAGAAAGAAGGTTCCTTGTCTATTTTGCAAAACATTCTAAAAACTCACCAGCCCCTATTAGTTTAGAGGTGTGAATGTAATTACTAGCTTGTATCTAGCTAGCTAGCTTGAATCCTACAAATTGTACCTTTAAGCGCAACAATGGGTTTATGATTTGGGTGGATCAGAGTGGCATACCACCAGTCAAAGTACGGAAAACATCCTAAAAAGTGTCTACAAATATGAAAACTTCCTTCCCATTCGCCGTTCATACTTGCTATTCATGATTTGGTGGGAAGCCCAAAAGGCAAAAAATAGAACCTGTTTTAGGGGCAAAGTCTGTAGACACATTAAGCTGTCGTGTAAGAAGCTGCATCTGTCCTGCTCGGAATCAGCTCAAAGGTTTTGTTTGATTTCAGGCATCCTATTATTTTCAGGGTCCGGGGTGTTTTGCAAAACTGACTCCGGTGGCACGCAGCAGTTTTCTGATAGTCCTGTGGTGGCGAAAGGTTTTGTGCAGTCACTTTCTCCAAGCGAGGGGGAAAATTGAAGTACTTGAGTCTGTCATGGGGAGAGGCTAAAAAATCCCTCTCCTTGACAGCAAGACCCAATGAACAAGAGAAAGCACTCGCTCGGCGTGTTAGCAATGCCTTGCCTGGTTGCCTTGCCATGATGAAATATACAGGGAGGGGTCTGACAAATGGCAAAAAAGTGTGCGCGTGTGTGTGTGTGTGGTAGTGCCGAGAGATTAACTATGACTGCTGCAGTTCCATTTGCCTCCAAGTGAGCGTGGGGATGAACCACATCGCTGGCCCAGTTTAGTGTAATGTAGGTTAGCTGGATGCTAGGCTACATGTAATATTAATTGATGACATTTGACTCTCCCAGGCACAGTATCCCCCAATCACCTGCGATTACATTATTTACAGCTCTAAGTGCCTACACTGAGTTAGGTGGACTTTCAATGTGAAAAATATTTGAAGCCGATCATTGTTATGGACATTTAGAACTTGGGAGCTTTCCATCACATTAAAAAGAGTTCAAAGCAGTTTGTGATGCCCTGATTAAAGAGCTAACAGCTAATCAAAAGGTTATACCATCTATCAAGCAGAAAATACATCAATTATTAATGAAACTCTTGTTTGGTCAGTCACACTAGCAAGTCGCTTCAAATCTCAGATACAAAACTCAAGAGGGCCAGAAAACTAGACACAATTGAAGGTATGTAGGTATTGTTTGTGCAATTCCAAACTCAGCTTGTATTATTGTCATTACCATACACTTTGCTACTGCAGATAATGTAGCGCAGATGCACCACTGTACCCAAATACACTCACAGAAATTGATCCAGCCATGGCGGCATAAACACATTTCATTCTACTTGGCAATAGAAATGCTATCCAGCTTATTAGCTTCTTGTTTATGTGTGTAGCCTTGGACGTCCCACAGTGTGCAGTGAAAGGCGGTTATGAGTGATGGCACAAGTGGGAGCCACAATAATGATGTACGCGCGAGAGGGACCGACAGCAACTAAAGCTGTGGGGACTCCGGCGGCTCTTCATATCTAAATTCATTCATATGGACGACATGTTTTGGCAGAGGGAAGGGGGGGAAAAAGACAGATAACCACATTTTCACCCACTCAGACGCCATGTATTGATTCTAAGTAGGGAGGGGCCAGGAAAAAAAAAGGTCGACTTAAGACATGAGAGAGATAGAACTGGGGATGGTGTCGGGTTAGAATAAATGAAAAGCGCATCGCTGGGGGATTAGAGGAGGTGCAGGCAGAGACAAAGGTAAAGAGAAAGAGGGAAGAGGGTAGAGAATCGGGACACAGGAGTACAAGGCATGATGGAAAGAGGCAGCCCAGGTGGGGTCTAGTGTATTGGCATCAGTCTTCACAAAGGGCAGCGTAAAGCCCTTTGCTACATACTCTATGTTAGCATAAACCCCATTCCGCCTTGTCGGGACTCTCCCTCTATCTCTGTCTGATAGCGCGGCCGGCTGCAACCGCACACGCACACTTTTAGCCAAACAATGCGGCTGATGTCATCTACAAATAAAGGATTTTGTTTCACCTCCATATCATAACTGCCAACATTGGCGCCTCGCAATCCTCTCCCAGCTTTACTTCAGGTATACACGCCGAGTGGCTCGGATCGGCTTACGACAGTCAAAAGGATTAATTAAAAACTCAAGAAGCCGGCAAAAATAAGCTTATCAATTTCAGACAACACCTTCCTTTTCGCTTATTCTTGCTTATCTTAAGGACAAAAAGGGAATGTGTTCACCTTGGCTCCTTCGCGGTGTGCGGTGGCCAAAGGTATTCCTCGGCGAACAAATTACACACTTTTAATTAACCTTCCCATGGATGATGTTACGCGTGTTTGCTCGGCTGCTAAACAATTGAACAGCCATCCCTTATATTAATTATCCCCGGAAATCTACAGGCAGAGACGTTTTAGGGCCCTCGTGTTCAAGATGAAGGCTTATTTTCAAAATAACACCAAGCTGAAAAAGAAAAAGGGGAGCATTTGAATAAAAGGCATTATGAGACGCTTTTATCAGCCATCCCAAGTGCAGTAATTTGGGGTTTTGGATACAGAATGGCTAATCAAAAGATTTATGGAAAGGGAAGGTCCTCTGAGTGGTATACAGTGTAACATTTTGAAGTAAAAGCTTTCATATGATCAGATATAAGCATTCAAGTTAGAATTTTTATTTTTTTAATCTGCTATGAGCCATTTATATACAGAGCCCAGCTCCGATATGGGAAGGGAAAAGGCTGCCCACGCCTCTCCAGAGTTGCTGATGCACACACAAACTGCTTACTTACTGATTCACCAGGACCTGTAATGTCATCCATATAGAGCCGCCTAAACTTGCGCTTTCAGCCTTCCTCCCTCTTCGCGTTGAAGTATTGTTTTCAATTCCCCAGATGAAAAAAATTTACATTCATGTGAACTCGTGGTAGCATACATGCTCAGCTCACCAACCGATTCCATCCATCCTTGTTTCAAGTGATGTAGCGGCGAAACATCAGTTATGTGCAGGATTGGCAATGTGTTGTATATGTGGTGAGGGTGCAAAATTTATATTAATTTATCCGGCGACAAGCTTTAAGTATGTCAGCCGCATGGAAGCCCGACTTGGATCATCACTAATTCAATATATCTTTAAAATTAGATTGTGCTATCCTCATTAGTTTTCATTTCACCCGCTTGGCGGCGGGGGATTTCTTGGGTTTTTTGTTTCCCACGATGCATTATGGCACAATTTAGGAGCGTGGCGGTGGGATGGTGAGAGAAATTGCAATGCAGTACTGTGACATAACATCTGCATCGATTTATCAAAACAGAAGAAGTCTATTATTTACTCTGCCAGGAAGATTGCAGGTTCATTGATTGATTTTTTTTTTTTTCATTTAAATGTACACACACACCCCTGTCTTTAACGCCATTTGACCTTTAGAGTATTATCTCAGGGAATACTGCGTGGAGCAAAGGGTGTATTTTTAGCATTAGGTGTAGGATTCAATAGGTCAACTCTAAATGTAACCATTGTAGAATTAGATGTACCAGATATGTTGGGTCACTAACGGTGGTGGAACAAAGGCCATTGGATGGATCATGCGAGTCCAAAGACCCGCTCAGGACCCCCCTAAATGGCGATGTGTTTATCTTCCTGTGACGTTCCACCTAATGTCACGCACCGCAGAACACGGTGATAGATGAACGACTACACTGACCAACGGCCTAACGCTTCTTAGGAGTCTCCACCGCGTCCTCGCGACGACACGATTCCAAACACACTGCTTTGACCCCGGAGCAGGTGAAGGTCAGCGCCTTCCTCTGACTTCACTTCAATTTACACACTTCATTACACGCACACAGGGAAGAGGAAATGGAAATAAAACATCCAACGGCACAATAATAGCCGAGGGAACGCCACGTCGCCTCTAATTAGGATCTCTCGACTCGAGTCGCTGAAATGTTGATTACCTTCAATAACGGGGGTCTGAAACAGACATCTGGCGCCGCGCTGACATCATTTCCCATCAGATAGCCGTACCTTTCATCTCCAAAATTGAAAAGCGCAGATGAATGCCGAGGAAGCCGTTTTTGAAATCTGATTTCACGTTTAGAAGGTAGACCAGAGGACCGAAGGACAATCGGTGGGGGTGACCAGTTGGCCCCCCCTGGGCTGGAGAGTCCATTTCCAGCTGTCCTTGAGAAAAGACCTCTAATTGTTACCGCGGTATCTGAGGCTTCAAAGAGGAGGGTTCCATGCAGAGGACAGACTTCATTGTAGCCATTTGTATCTTCTTTGAGATGCCGCGACTTATCATGTAGTGCAAGAAAAGACCTAACTATATATTATCTTTGTCAATGTACTTCGGGCGATAAATCAATATAAAAAATATAAAAAATATATCAATATTCCTTTTAAACGAGATATGGACTGAGACCATATTGTTTGTATTGATCATAGCCCTATATAGTATCTTTAGGTTAGAAAGGAGAAGAAAATCTGTAATGTGATTGGAATAAGCCATTCAGATGTCAAACTAAACTAAAAAGAAAAGACTTTTCTTCTATTTATTTCAAAAACAGATTGGCCTACTTTATTTTAGTGCCTATTTTTATCTAAAATATTTTTCTAATGTGCACTTTACATGGAGAAAAAGTAACTCCTGTTGTTATAAAGCAAAAATTGTTATTTGAACAACTGAGTTTGAACCAGCTTTGTTTTAGCAACTGTTCATTGAAATAGCTGGTTTCGATAAAGCTACTTGTTACATGTCATATTTGACTTTGACACTTAGCTCACTTTGCGGAAAAAATATTTATATATTTATTGAATATCCATATTCAGCCTAAATATATTGGGATACGAGTTCTGGTCCATATTGCCCAGCTCTACTCCACAGAAATTTTATCCAACAACTCTGCATAACTCAGGAGAAAAGTTGGGAAGGAAAAAGTGTTCCGTTCTGTTTACACAAATCTGCCGGCGGAAAGAAAGGCCAGATTTAATTCTGTGGTAACAGCTCAGATATTCCATTACACACAGTCCCTAATGTGTGTGATTTTTGAGTTATTAGAATCTAACAGGAAGCTGTTTGAACAACCCCGCACAACCAAATTCGGAGATTACAGTGCGAAGACGAGGACGTGGGCTGACACTCAGCAGTAGCGATTTTAGAACATTTGTCCTGGCTCCGTTACTGAAGAGATTTTTTGCTTTACACATTATTGCGCTTATTATAAATGAATGCTCTGAATGTTCTGTACTCCTTAAAGCAAGGAATTGATCAATCTTTTATTGTGAAGGGGAAAAAGGGGATGGGGGGTTCAGCGTTAGCAGCGGCGCGAGCCCAGTAAAGCGCCTAAGTTGCGAGTCGAAGAATGGAATGGAGAAAAACGAGCGAGCGGAAGAAACGAGGAAACGGAGCAAAGGTGGGAAGAAAGAGGAGTGGGAATGGATGGCGCTCGGCATTGTTGTGATCGGCTAAAGAGCTAAAGAACGGAGCGTGTCAGCGGAGGGAAGGAGGCCGTTAATCAGCGCGGCGGGCTCGAGCCGCGAACGTGAGGGAGCGCCGAGTTCTCCAAGAAAGTGTGTGGAAATGTGTGTGTGTGTGTGTGTGTGTGTGTGTGTGTGTGTGTGTGTGTGTGTGTGTGTGTGTGTG
>CAESWR010000685.1:660397-671203 GCA_903171835.1 Mullus surmuletus | reverse complement strand
AACTAAATGGTCACCAACTGTTCTTTTAAGAATGAGTGAAGTCTATCATGGTGCACAAGATCACTTTAATAAACTGAATTAACACAAACGCATTAATTTGTTACTAAGCTAGAATTAAATCCATACCTTATTCGGAGCCAATTTAATTTAATGTTGAAGGGATGGAGCCCATTTTTCAGTTTCTTCCTCCCTGGCCCTGATTACATTTCGCGAAAGTTGCTTTTATATAATCCTACCGACAGACAAACAAGCTGGTGGAGGCAGATGAAAACATAACCTCCTTGGCAGAGGTGAATGTAATCAATATTGTAATTTCCTTAAACATCTGAGTTTTCTGACACCAAACCAGCCGTCTCTAGAAATCATAACAAGTCCTTCCAAATCCTGCAGCAAGAGGAATTTAAACGACCTCATTTCTCTATAAAGCACACTTTTCACGCGGCTCATCAAAGCCGAGGCAAGTATGACTAACACTCAAACACTATCTTACAAATCCAGTGATGGCGAGGCAAAAAAAAATCAAAGAGTGAGCCAAATGTTTGATTTTAAAACACAGTCCTTAAACTTTACAGCATTCATTATATAATGCAATGTCCTGATATGAGTGGGCACACAAGTTTCAAGATTCAACTCATCATGAGCTGAAAGTCCAGGCTGAATATATTTGAAAAAATGCATAATCACAAAAGCCCGGTAGGATTTAGTGGCAGGAGCCCGGTTCTCCAAGGGTGAATATAAAGTCCCTGACACACTTGCTGGCTATCACTCTGCCACAATTGCCTTCGCACTTCCATACACTTCATGTTCTCCTCTAATATGCTGCTCCATCTCTTATACTATTCGTCTCTCGTAGCGTCAACTGTCTATCACACATCCTCACATTACTTTCATAAATACTAAATGTTAAGCTCTGTTGAGTCACCAAGACCAACACTACATGTTTAATTTACAGTAAAATTTCTTTGTTGAGGACACGGCCCTGGTGAGTGCTATTTAAGTTGTGGATACAATGAAAGATGTCTTGTATGTCCTTTAGATCGCAACAATGATTTGTTTTGGTCAACTTAACTATTGAGGTTTGCACTTCTGATCAACAGTAATGTCATCCATTGGTTTGTGAACCCCTGACCATCATTAGGATGTAGGCAAACAAGCTATGTTATGTAAGTCCAACAAACGTGGATATCAAGCTTCACTGACTGAATCTGACAATGGGAGTTTGGGAGTCTTGTGAAGACCACTGTGTTCCTTTTTTAAGTACTTGCAAACTACAGTTTTCAAAAATTTACATAAAGCTGTACAAAAGCTGTAATAGTGTGATTGAACTTTCATGAGATAATAGGTGAGCCGATTTCCTCAGATTCGATACACAGTTCTGTTACCACAAAGGTGTTCGCACAAGCTGGCAATTGATAGAATGCTTGGTTAACCCACTTATGCAATTTGTGCTGTGTCTGAAATGATGATCTGCTCTTAAATGCAAAACATCTGAGCATTTTCAAGTAAATAGATGCCAATGAGTTTGCACCAAATTGGGAGAAACAGATTTGCTTGGGGTATTTAAAGCAATGTCTAGATAGATAGGGAGATAGGGGGGATATCAATAAAGCCAGAAATAGCAGCCACACCATAACCTCACACACCCCCTCCTTTCTACGTCACTGCACCTCATTGAGCTGGATGGCAAACAGTGAGTCTAATTCCGATCGGCTGTAGCCGGCAGTGAATTAGCATGGAAAGAGGGGCGGCCTTCATTAGAGGCCCTGTGGTTTGTCTGGGCTGATAAGGGCCCGGCCAGGGAGGAGGCGAGCGACACATCGATCCTACACAATGAGCACTGTGTGACACGCTGGAGCCCCTGACGTAGATTAAGACTTAATGAAAACCAAATCAGACGTGGAAGAGGGAGAGACCGAGACAGACGGAGAGAGCGAAAGAACAGTGGAGATAAGGGGGAAGGATGAGGAGGGCAGTCATAGAGGGAGTCCCATCTGAAGGAGAGACAAAGTTAGAGAAGATGAGCAGAGACGTGGGAGAGTGTGTGTGTGTGAAGTTAAAAAACAAAATAAAACAAAGAGTAAGATAAGACCAAGAAATAGGCTGGAGAAGTCAAGGGAAGAGGACACAGCATCCTTTGGTCCCCAGAGCCAAACAAAGTGGACCTAACAGGAAGTGACAGCACTGATATCATCCTCACTTCACAGCATTAAAGAAAACATTCATGAGAAATGCCCTTTCAGTTTCTCAATGAGTTAGATAGGAAGATCAATATTACTTTTATGTCTATCGATAATGTGCCGTATGGAGAGCTATAAGCTTATTAGCCCGAAGCAAAAGAGTTTACATGTTCAAGAATCTGCACATTGGCATCTCTCAAGGTCCCTTAGTTATTTCCTGCATATCTATTCACAAATTATCTTGTCACAGAAGCCAATTTCCTGTCGTACTTATGCTTTTATTCACGTTCTTCTCTTTTACATACTGTATTTGGCTGTTTACTCATATGGAAATGAAAATACTCTGAAGGTTTACATGTTGAAACTCCAGTGAAAAGACCAAAGATGGCAAAGGAAAACTACTCCAATAATCCAAAAGATTCAGGTATTTTTCATTTAATATTATCATTCTTAATATTATGGTACGTTATGTTTTGTAGGGTTTGATTGTCGTTCTAATGACAAAATAGTTTGAGAAACCTCTATTTCAGCACACCCAGAGTGGGTGCACCCACTCCTATCTAATGACCTGCGGGGCTGAATTGTGCCCTCATGCATCACAACACAACCCAGATCCGTGCGTACCGGCTGCCAAGGTGGAACATAACAAGCTGAGAGGTGTGGGAGAGGAGGAAGACAGATAGGTGGTGGCGGGAGGGTGAATATCAAGAGCGGGTGACTCACAGCCAAGCTCAATACCCTCATTAACATATGGAGACAGGTGTGTGTGCCATCAATGCAGCAGCGTTTTTGTGTAAACGTCTACATCATTTACTTGCAAAGACACGTGTAGCTCTTTTGGGGGGGGGCGGGGGGCTGGATTCGACAGATGCTGCGATGACAGATGACAGTAAGAGTCATCAGTTCAAATGTACCCAACAAGAAAAAATCCATAACATTTTTGACTCTGCATTTCGTAGTATCCTCCATCAAACCTGTCTTTATGTAATCACAAAATTTATGTTAAACCATAACAATTATCACATTTTGTCCAGCAATCCCATTTATCTCCCAAAGGGACATTTGAACCATCTTGAACAGTCGGTTAATTTGGTTCTTTTTGTTTTTATGCGCTGTACTATACAAAGAGCGTAGATATCCAGTTAAAATACCAAACCAACTCTATCAAGTGTGACATTTTACTCTCAACGAGGAGGTGCATTAGAAGCTGATTGGGATATCTTCCTGTTTAATGAGGTGACAACCAGAGACTGACGGATGAGTGTTTTCTTATCAGCGCTATAATTCTGATTGAGGTCTGTTTAGATGGAGGTCATTGGACTTTTTAATAACGTGCTTCATGGTCCACTGGATTTAGTGTGTGTGTGTGTGTGTGTGTGTGTGTGTGTGTGTGTGTGTGTGTGTGTGTGTGTGTGTGTGTGTGTATGCGTGTGCACTGGGTGAGTTGGTGGGTGGAGTTTGTGGCATGGCGATGAAGGGAGGTCTAGGATACTTTGTCTTGATTACTCCCTTGATTTATACACTGGGTACTACTACACCCACTCAAATGTTACTGCAGTTTCAGGACCACATATGACTTTGAGGTATAAATGTATAGATGTACCAAGGTTCAATATCAGTTCTTACTGAATCTTTCATCTTGAGATATGACACCATTCATCTACCTTCAATATTAAAGGTGAGAGACCAGTCATGTGTGCTCTGTACCATCATTTGTTACTATATGTAAGGCATTACGGATACTGGGCTAGGTGACATGCAACCCCCAGCCCATGGAGCTAGGACGTCTCTCTTTCTCCCCATCTCTCCCTCTCTTGATCACACCTGAGAGGAAAGCTTGATTGGGTGGAATGAGAGGAATGGCGAGGTGAGGAGATTAAAGATGAAAGACGCCTTAGCAAGAAGGTGTTGGGTTGGGGTGCGGTGGGGTTGTGTTATGTTATGTTTGAAGGGATTAGGGCTGGGGTTTTTCTGTTTTACTAGATCATATTTTGGAAAATTTCTTTTTGTGTGACATTGTATATTTTTGCCCACCATGTCTGCCTTGTCTTTTTTTAAAAAAAGATTTTTAGCCTGAATACCTTTGGTGGTTTAGTTTTCATGGGTTGGACTGTGTTAGATATTTTGTGTGAAACAGGTGAGGGAGAGAGGTTTCCCCAACTTTTATTGTTTTTGGCCAGGGTCTTCTAACCATTGAAACCGTTGTGTTAAAAAAATATTGGTACTTGAGCATTTGTCTTGAAGAGGCTGTAACTGCAACAGCAACCCACTGAAGATACCCTTGGATCCACTATAAAGATTTCACTCTTTACTGCAGGTGTTACATTCTTTCGCAGTGTCCTTACCTTTGTTTTGTTGTGAAGCTAAGCCAAAGATTTGAGTGATTGCCGTGGTTCCAACTTGAAAGCACTTCTTTAAAAAATTACGGCCAAACCAAAACACCACGAGACGGCAGTGGCGGCAAACAACCCCCCCTCACCCCCCTCAGATTTACAGGGACAACGCAAGAGCAGGATACAGTGAGCGCATGCATGGATGTGTGTGGAAGAAATCTGCTTTTGTGTGCGTGTTTACTGTCCATTCTTATGTTTGTGTGGGAAATACTGCTTGGGTGAGCAAATTGGTTTTGTGCGTGGCTACATAGGCTGCATACACAACGCATGTGTGTGGTTCTGATGACAGTCGCTCTGCTCTTTTTGTCAGTTCAGACAAAGCTGGCGTCTCAGATGCACACGCTGCCCTTGCATTGCTTCGCTGCATACACACTCAACACTCGCACGGGGGGATAATCAGCCATTTCCCCTACCTCAGCATGACTCTGTGTGTGTGCGAGGGCGCAACTGGCGCTCCCTCTCCATGTGACAGATGGGCTCCCGAAGCAGCAGTTCACATGCAGGGCGGTGGAAAGTCATTTTGGATGTGATAACCTTCACACCTCCCAAGAATTTTGGGGAGGGTTTTGTGCATACTGGACAGACTGAAGATCCACGCAAGTGCTTTGGCAGGATGTGCCGTGGGTGTTGGGATGCCAAAACGAGCCAAAAACGTGGCCAAAGCGTGCCAAAGCTAACCGAGTCCCACGCCACATGCCTGTGCAATTACTTTTCAATATCATGGAAATGGCTTTGGTAAATACGGCTTGCAATGCAACTGCCAGAGCAATAAGGCGCAGAGTTAACAATGAATGTAAATTGTAAATTGAATTGTAAATTGTGGAGTGGGGGAGAAGGGGAAACAGATGGCAGCTACAGACGGCGAGGACAGGGCAAACGGACACGTTGGTCTGTGCCACGGCTGCCGCTTCTGCTCGCAAACAGTTCTCAAGATTTCGGGGGAGAGGACAGTTAAATCGGCGGTCTGATATGTTTCACAATTCAGCATGCGAATGTGCCTCACTATATGAGTTAGAACTCGTCTCACTACGGGAAAGCAAATAACATGAACGCTATTTCCTTGTAAACGTCCCCAACAGCTCAGCCATCACAATGTTTCAGCAAAAAATGAAAAATATAAAAATAAGACTCTGAGATTAGTCAACTGTTTCAAGCATTTTAACATTCTTAGCTGGTGTCTCCAATGGTCTACTCATTAGGAAGGAAACCGCAGGAGTTGTTTCAGTGTGTGCAGTGAAAATGTCTCAGACTGACCAGGTAAAAATGATTATATTCCATCTAGTCAAGTGATGAAATAGGTGGCAATATCACTGACAGTTTCCAGGATCCAATTAACATTTCTCAAAGTAGGCAGAGTCAGCAACCACTTTTACTGCACTCTGTGTCTAGACACCGATGGGTTTAATCGCAAAAACAGGGCAGGCAATGAAGGGATAGCAACGTGCGCTTGTGACTGACACTTCATCAATAGCAATAAGAAAACTTTCTGATAAAACTCGGGCTCTGAAATAAGATTCTCTTTGATAAATAGGCGCGTGCCTCTATAATGAAGCGCGCTGTGACTGACATGCAGACAGCCCGTCGATCAAGACACATTTTTGTTGGGTCGGAGCATTGGCATGTGACGCCACTGATAGTATGAACACGTGCTGCTGTGGTTTCAGGTTCAAAGTCAAAAATATTTGGTTGGGTTTTGTGGAAATTATCATAATTTGTACTGCTCCTTAGGTTTAAACATATATGAATCATGTGCAGCTTGCAAATAAAGTTTTGAAACTCGAAATGAAGGTTCTAGAAGTGTCGACTTAAACAACAGGTCTCTCAGTGAAGTCTGATGCAGTTATTCAATTGAAAATTAATGCATCTTTGAACGAAAATCAATGGTAAAAACTGTAACTTTTTCCTCATCATCTGCCGCTCTGCAATTTCTTCATCATTCTAATCGGTACCTGGCACTCTCTCCTCTTTTATCATCTCTGAGGATGCTTTCATCATGCTCAGGTATAATCCTCTGATTGTCCTCACAATCACCCCACACTTCCATTCTTTGCTGTTCCCCTAAATTTCTCATTATCAGCAGAGATGTAACACACTTTCTCTCTCTCTCCATCGCTCCTCTTCATCCCTCCTTCCTCCGTCTGATGTCATGCCGCCAAGCTGACGAGGAGAAGCAGGAGGAGAAAGGAGGAATGAATCTGGGTCACAGGAGGCCATGCATCTCAAGTCTCCACTTTGCCACAATAAAAAGGAAATTGAACTGTGGCTCGCCTGCTCTCCCATTCCCTTTAGCCTCCAGCCCAGACGGACACACACACGGACAGACACACATGCACACGCACACACTAGCATACACACACACACAGTGGAGGCAGTCCATGGAAACAGTGTTCATCCCTCTCTTGGATCCATCATCCTTTTTCCAAAGCAGCAGGTGCACCCACACTGAGAGCATCATCATGCAGACACACACTGCGTCTCCTCCTTTCTCCACCAACTCAAAACACACACACACACACACACACACACACACACACACACACACACACACACACACACACACACACACACACACACACACACACACACACACACACACACACACACACACACACACACACACACACAGAGAAAAATTAAAGGGCTGTCACCATTTATGTGAAGAGGACTTTGGTATATAATACCAATACCAATGAATAGAGGCTGCAGCCATGCTAACAGCTTGTTCGGGCTTTGCCAGCAGAGTTCTCTGAGCCCGAAGCTAACATGCTCATAAGAGCAATGCTAACACTGTGATGTTTGCCGTCTACCATCTTACTTTGGCGTTAAGATCAGGAAGACTTATTGACTCGTGTCTAAATAAAGGAAAATGAACCTGAAGGAGGGTTGGATCAAAAATAAGACAAACCGCACTTACAGAATGGTTCAATGAGAACCGATACTGTCAATCAACTCTTAACGCAGCCTACATAAATTACGAAAATAATCCACATGCAACAATATACATTTTAGATGCAGGTTGACGTAATCCTTTTTTTGCTGATATCGGACATCCAATATCAATATTGGTTTTAGACACCCTAAATATAAGTGTGAAACACAATCTAAGAACCCCCCCAAAGCCAACCACCCACCAAATGGAGGTTTCATGGCATCCATTCCTCCAGTGAAATGTTCACTTGGACTGAACATTTGATTGCTCACCATTGTTACTAGGCAACTGTTGCAAGGCACCAGCCAAGAGGTTGGTTGCAAAATACCCAAAGTACAAAAATTACGAAATCATAATAAAATCTGAGCCAAGCAACAATGGTTTGTTTTACAAGCTCCTGGTCATAAATTAAAACTAAAAGGTTCATTTAAGAGGTTAAAGCAAGGGATTTGTCCTCTACGAATCCCAAAAGTCAGCACAAAATTTCATAGAAAACTGTCCAATAGTGGTAGCGATTACCGGCACCCTTATAGCCAAGGTCACACTGCAAACACGAGAGCGGAGGGGAAAGAGGTGGACACATTAAGAATCTCAGGGACCCAAACACAAGGTAAACAAACCAGCAAACCCACAGCCGCCGTGGACTGGAGAGCCGGCGAGCGAGGTCGCGGGGAGAAAAAAAAAAAGAAAAGATTCAGCAGCGTTGCAGCAGAAACGAAAATCTAATCATTTTCTCATTACCATGCTTCCTCGGTTAGTTGGGCTGATTTGGAGAAAATGGATTATGTTCTTCGATCCCTACCTACAAATCCCGGTCAACTTTCACCCAAGCGTTCACAAACCAGTCGGAATGTTTTAGATTACTCCCCGGCGCTCACCTGCGCGTGCTCACTCGCTCTTATTTTATCAGCTGCAGGACATTTAGCTCTTTTAGCAACAAAAAAAAAGGACCAAAGCAAAGCCATCGCTCATGACGGGAGTTGATTACTGATCGCTCGCCGCAGTCTGGGAAAATAAGGACAGTTTGTCAATATAAATATTTCAAAAGCGCTGTTTTCTAAGAATGTCATTGCACACATTTCTTTGTTTTGTCGGCCCTAAAGAGTGGCAGCCGAGTCAGGAGTGGCATAATCAAACAGTCTTATTGTCTGCAGCTGGGAAAGGCTTCCTGGGTTTTATGTAGGGCTGCAATGATTGGTTGACACCAAAGACCAGTGCCTGTGCCTGTCCGATATCGATATATCCAATATCGGTCCAATATCAGCAAAAACAACAAGTTTTGGATTATATCGGCCTGCATCTAAAATCCCCGATACAAGCACCCCGATACAGGCAGTCCATTCCAGACTCCGCTGCAGAATATTCTATATGTTTAAGGTTCAAATGTATGAAAGCCATTGGTTAATAATAAATGGGTCAGTTTTTCTCATAGCTAGTGTTGCTGACTATAGTTCTCTCGAGAGTAACATCACTTGATGAAGCCTTTTCTAACATTCCATACTACAAAATAAGTAATAAAAGTATGTATGAATCTTGCTGATATCATATCGGATCAATATCAGTAACAGCCACTACTCAAAGCTGCAATATCGGCACCGTATCGGAAGTGAAAAAGTTGTATCGGTACAGCCTAGTAACGGCGACACTAAAAATGTGAAATTTGAGTGTCAACAAATCATTGAATAATAATCATTAACACGTATTTATACCAATTCCTTGTGTACTCTCCATTAGGCACAGCAGTTTTAGGATGTGCACAAGTTTAACCATCACCAGGTTCTCTCTGGTGGGAAAGATCTTGGATGAGACTTGTGTGTGTGTTTGTGTGTGTGTACATGTGTGTGTGCGCAGGTGTGTGTTCCCGCCCTCTCCTCTCCTCCGTGTCTCTCCCGCCTTCATCAACGGCCCCTTTAGTCCATTAGTGGGAGGGTCCGGGGTCTGCAGGGTGCATGGGGAGCACTCGGGCTCCTCCATTTCCCAACGCGGGGTCACAGGCTTTACGGCTCCTCGCAGCTAATGACCATCTCTGGGAGCATTGTGTGATGTACTTACACACACACATGTACAGACACACACATGTGGAGGGCTGGGGACTCTTAATCACTGGGAGACCACTGAATCATATTCAGGCACACACACATGGTGGGAGACTCATTAAGTAACACACCAATCTATGGACTCTACATCACAGTGACAGTAAGTGTTGGGGGCGGTCTCACGCGCTTCAGCATTGCACACTTTTTCTTCTTCGTGTTTTTGAAAAACAGATTCAGCTTCTGATTATTTTTCAAACTATTCATGACGACTTTCTTATTTGAATCTGCTCAATCATAGTCAACAATAAAACAAATTCACAAAGTGTACTATACCGTATATACATTTATTTTATTTATTTTTTATTTTATTTTTAACATTCTTAATGGGTTTTTTTGCTTACACTCAAATTTCACACATTTTCTATTCAAACTTGTTTTCCACTGAATGCAAAGCACATCAGCAACATACTTTTGCTTGCAATACTAAAAATACATTTTTTTGGTTTCACTTTGTTTTCCCGCACCAATTGTGATTCAGCAAGCCTCATACACACAAATCCGGCCTGACAAATACAACGATTGTGAAATTGAATTCTCAGGCCTAATACGCAAAATTGCATCCTGCCCGGGTACAAAAAGCAAAGATTCAACTTTGATTTTAGCATTTTGGTGTTCTCTGAGCAAATTATTTCTTTTTTGGTTGGTAAAAACAACCCACAGATTTTAACTTTCTTAAAGATAAAAACATCTAAGTGTGATCAGTGTTCTCTCCATCAATCTTCTAAAAAAGAAGGACAAGTACACCCGGCTGCATTATGCTCACCAGCTTGATCAAATAGGAAAAGTTACTGCTTTGACCCACTCAATAACTGTCAGTCTAGACAGTTATTGAGTGGGTCAAAGCAGTAAAAACCTGCCTGAAACCAGCTTTACTGATGAAAATTAGCGCAGCCGGCGACAATTGGAAGAGGTGGAGCTCAGATGGGGAAGAGCCTGCTGAACTTCCTCACCTATTTTTGGAACCTGCCAAATATATCTCCTCAGAGTTTCATCTCAAAAGCGGCCTTTTAACTCTCTGCTATCGTTCCTCCTCCCTGTTGCAGGAAACGTCTCGATGTGAATCCTCGCCTCCATTCGCACCTCTTCTGGTGATGGAGCAGTCACACACCAACGCGATCACACACGGGGTTAATTTCCTCTGAACAGAAATATCTTTAAATAACAGAGGCGTGAAGCTCTGTAAATGCCATTTCATGCCGCTTAAAAAAAAA
>CAESWR010000685.1:626697-641401 GCA_903171835.1 Mullus surmuletus | reverse complement strand
GTAATTTGAATGTGTGACGCTGATGGGCGGGTAAAGCTTCAAAGAAAAAAAAAAAATGGCGGCCGCGATTAATGGAGGGAAAACCAGTCAGGGGAGTCAGACGCACCTGTTAATTTTCGCTGAGTCACGTCGCGCGGGAAGCTTCCCAAACTTTCACGTCTGAAGCATTAAAGTGCATTAGGTAAGTAAATCCCGATTCCCAATGAGATTTTAATGATGTTATAACGTTTAAAAAGAAGGTAATTGTTGTTTGGGGGGGATGGGGGGCAGACCAACAGCGCTCCAAATTAACAAGGCAAACCAGTGAATTATTGTAATCCTTTCTACATTATCATAATCATGAGCAGTATATTCTTTCCTGATATTTTTTTCGGCGCATTTTTAATGCTGGGAATCGTCTTGTGTGCGTGCGTGTATTCTCCCTAGTGGCCAGCAGGTGGCCGCCACCTGTTTTAATGCACTTTTTTTCATAAATTTGATTATTTTTGACTGAATGTGGTCAGTGTGTTGTATGAAAATTTGGGACAGATCAGTTTGTGGGTGGAGGTCTACAGCTCAAAGTGCTGCACTTATTAACCTCAGCAATCCAATCTGCTAATGGGTTTATTATCTCAGTCACTAGCATGCCAGCGTGAGTACAGTTTTAAACTATTTAGAGTCAAATCTATGATAAAGCAGGTTATGACTGTAAGTTTTCCCTGTTCCACCTTTTGGGGTAAGCTTGTAGTTGGGAAGTAGAGTGATTGATTTAATCCTCTTTCAGTTGAATCTCCTTCTTCTTTGCTCTGGTTTACTCTGTCAGAGTGATTCAGCATTGGATTTTGCTTGCATTCTGTTGTAGAGAGCCTGCACTCGGGCAATGTACCCTGCTATATTTCGTACTTGAGGTGCGTTTTCCTGGAGCAGCTGTGTGGGGCAAAGTGTCAGATGAATGAGCAACTCTATTGGGCTTGATCATGCATGCAAACACATCATGCATGCAATCAAATAGTCCCAAGTGAAGTTCAGTCATTTTATTTCTAGTTAGTTTGCTGCTCTCCTGTGTTCTGTCAGCCACCCTTTTCTGTCTCATTTTAGACCAGACATATAAAATGTTATGTAAATTAATTTAAATATCAATGGCATAAGAAATTGCAATTCCTAATCCAATCATTTGTGTAAGCGGTAACTATCACTGCAACACTGATGGTGTTGCTATGGGAAACAGCACAAACCGTCAAAGAAACAGGGACGCTGCGGCTATATAACTTTTGATTCTCTTGTCAGCTCCACAGCCTCAAGCAGCAGATGTTTTCTCATACTTTCGACTGCATTTGATAAAGGTTATTTTCAGGCCACGTCTTCTTAATGAGGCTTATTTAACGGCTGAGCAACTGTAATTGCATTTCTTTAAATTAAAAAAAAAAGAAAAACTGAGAGCGGTGTGACTGGCTTTAGTTAGCAAAAAACATTAACCCTGCATTTGGTAAAAGTCATAGCCAGTAATATCTGCAGAGATACCTGAAGGCTGCGAAGTGACCAAACATACCAAGTGTGAAGGGTGGCACCTGAGTTGACTGAAAAGCGTGTGCAAGGAGAAAGGACAGGCAAGTCTCAAATGTTGTACGATGCAGCCACAGTTCAGTTTTGATTTGCTGCAATTCAGCACAGCTCATGTGCATGAAATGGCTTTAACACATGAATCAACACATGAATAATAAATAAAACTACTGTATAAATAGAGAAAAAATGTTTCATTCTTACCTCTTATACATTATTCAATAAAAAGAGTGTGAATGAAACATTAAAAGGCTGGCATAGGTGTATAAAAATGGTCAAAGTAAGGCGTTGCATCACTTGCACATTAGCTTCTATCTCTGTTAGCTGTTGCCAAGATTCCCTCAGGGGGAAAGAACAATGAAAACGTCCCGTGGTGATGTACTGGCATGGTCTTTAAACCGCTCAGAAATAAAGTCATAAGTTGCGGAAGCAAGCTGGTGTCAAAATGTAACCGAAGGTGACTTTGTAAACTCTGATAGTGGATTTTTACGACATGTTTTTCTTGCAAAAGTGTATTGGTTGCTTTTTCTTTGCTTTTGTTTTTTAGAATGACAACCTAAGGGGTCAACTTTGCATAGCCGACCGTGGGTGCCGAAAATCACATTCCTTGCTCTTTTCATCCGTGCGTGATTGAGGAACGCAGCCATAGCGACACACAGCCAGAGAACTCCTGCATTGTATTTGATATGTTCCGTGTCTGCAGGCCTTTCCCATGTCTATTCACTATATTATTTCATATTCTGCGACACGGACCAGAAACACTATGTGCACAGCTGGTGTTACATCCTCCCAGCTTTTTGTATATGTTTGAGTTGTGCACAATATGTTTCATGCAGGCACAAGTACCATACACGCACTTTGTGTCATCTCTCATCCATCAAGCCCAGAGGATTACACCATGTGTGTTGTACCCACTGAGCAGCCCTGCAGTAGGAACAGGCTCAGAAACGTACGTGAATTAGAGCAGAAGAGCGAGTTTTCTGTCCACACTCTATTGCCAAAAGCATTGTGCTAAAAAAATATGCTGGGAGAAAATCTCAGATATATGTCATTGGGTACAAAAGATATATAAAATTACTGGCTTCCTGAATATAAATTATTGCTGCATTTTTAAAGCGAATTGAGAGGAGATATACTTGGTTTGCAAAAGGTGCAACATACTGTGGGATAGGCTGGAAAATCCAATGTTTATGCATTAGGGTAGTTGGTCAGCTGTTTATGTTTTGAAGAAGCACCTCAATTTAAAATCCAGTCTCAGCACAGTCAGCATGTAGCGCATGTGTGTATAAATAAATAAATCTTTACTGAAAAGGCTTGGAGAAGGAAAGTTTTTGCACCATTATACAATATCAGTTCGACCTGAACAAAGAACAGGCTATCGGTAATTAAAATGTAAAAGATTTCCTACTGTGTTTACAAAAGACAGCTACAATTCCCATAGTCAGTTGTCTTGGCAGAGTATTTAAGCAAGGAAGAGCAAACCCAGAAAAATCCATTATAAGTGCTACAAATGGCGACCGAAAGCCAATTACGTTTTGCAGCGACTTGATAATATTTTCAGCTGTTTGATTCCGTTCACAATAGAGTGTTCTGAATTTGATACAGCTCTGAATCACACCTCTGGCTGGTGTCTTTTCCATTATCATCAGCAGCAGAAGCTCATGGGTATTTGGAGCGGTCTGCCACATAATACTGATGGAAATTACCTTAGAAAAGGATATGAAATAATTACAAGAGGAGGGATTAACACACACCAAAAGTAATGTTTGATTTGGCTTCAGTGTGGTGATATAAAACTTACAGAAAAATTACAGAAAGAAAACTTTGAAATAGAAAATTACAATGATGACATAGTGGTATACCATTATAATTATTCTCATCATTGATATACCAGCCTGTTAAATTGGGCCCCCATCATTCCATGATAAAGAGAAACCGGTAACTCTGTAATAGATTGTTAAGGAAAGTGTTTTTTCACAACACCCTCTTAAAATATGCCAAACATTTGAATAGCCAAGTCCTTTGGAGATACAAACAGAATAAGATGCACGATCACTTGACCTTTGACACCCAAAATCGAATCATGTTACTGTGGCATTAGAACTGAAAAACGTACTGTATGAAGACACCATGGCTGCATTCCGAATCACAGACCTATACTAACACTAAATACTGTGTGTGCCTTCAGCAAGTACTTACTGTTGCAGGCAGTATGCATACTATAGGGAGATACTATTCACCTCGTCATAGTGAGTCTTGAATGCTATATTGAATAGTAGGTGAGTTTGGATATTGGAACGTATCGCATGCTTACTCCTGGACATTTGAACATAAATGTCCTTGCCGTCACCAAATCAATTTGAAATTTCAGGGTACATGATTCTTGAGCCATTGTTATTGAAAAGGCATGTGTGCCAAAGTTAAAGAAAGTCCCTCCATGAGAGTGGAACGGAGAGGCAGGACAGCTAAGCCTTCTGGCCACCAGCGCTGAGTCACAGGCATACTTGAACAGTGCTGCACCATCACTGTGTCAAACGCTGTTGTTTCCAGTTAACGGTGACTGCAACAGATTTTGCTGAATTCATCAGTCCGGAAAGAAATTACCTCAGCACCTCCCCGACCGAAAAAAAGTATGCAGACTTTACAAGGAGGAGGGCAAGTGTGCGGTCTGCCATTACGACTGAGGCAGGGCAGAGCGGCGGGGCAGTAAGACTGTCATAGCACACTGTCACCATGTTTCTACACTTCACTCGCAACTGTTTCTGATTTTTACCCCTCGAGGTCAGTGCTGAAATTGTGTTCATCTTTCATCCCTGCACGCGCAGCTGGAGCTAACTCTTGCGTTCATCTTTGCTGCGGTACAGTCAGCGAGTCTGACTGAGACCTTCGGACCCATAAGATGATTACTTTCCTTCTCTGTCTCTTTATCTCACTCTGCTTCTTTTTGTCTGCGCTCTCCCTCGCAGGGCTTTACGTTCTCTTGCAACTTCCCTTTCTCCTTCTCCTTGTCCCTTCTCTCTCTCTTCCCGGCTCTCTCTCTCCCCCTGGCAAGAGACAGATAGGGCTGTCGGAGGAAGGCAACAGAGCTGGTGGTCAGCAAATCTTGTGTCGTTTCTGCAGAGCACCAAAGCGTGCAAGTGTATATGGGCGTGTATGTATGAGTGTGTGTATGTGCGTGTGTGGCACAGTTCTGGGCACAGAACGGGAGAGTCATCCGCTTTCCTGTCACAGCATGTGACCCAAAAACCATGAGTGAGGTCCGGTCGATAGCTGGCCAGGTGCCTGCCGCAGGGAGAGGCTGGGATGGATGAGATTTGGACACCGTTGCATCATCAGACAATATGGCAGCAGCAGCAGGGAAGAGAACCTGCTGTCAAATCTTGGTTATAGATGATTTGTCACTGATTGATTTGAGTTTTAAATGCAAAGTTTGTGACAATGTTTCATTGAGTGAGAAAATGTTGACATTTCCTGAGTTTAGATTGAATCTAAATTTAATGAAAGAGTTAAGATCATATCTTTCACAGATTTGCCTAATGGAATGATAACAAATGGTTTCTTTCAGTATGAGTCCCAATTGATTGTATTGCTCCACAAACACCATGTAAATGAGATGTCACCACTAACTAATAGCAATGTAGCCGAGTATTTTGTGATTCATGCTAACGTCAGCATCTGATCTGCTGCCAAGCACAAGGTTGATCATGGTAGTTCAGGCCGACTCGCATGCTAACTTACTGATACATAATGTTGACATGGCAACATAATGCTAATGTTGGTAAGCATAATGTTAACACAATAGGGCTATTTTAGTGTTGTGTGTTAACTTGGTAGTATATTGGTTCATTTTTATTTCTAGACTGTTGAATTATGATAGTGCACCTGTTAGCCAATTTAAGCATGATATTTGGAGGTGATGCTTTACAATGTTTCTGTCCTTTGAGGTCCAGTAAGGTTTAGTCATGATCTTAATTCATTGCTCTAATGGCAGTCTGCATGGTTCGGATTAAAAGGTCGGGTGTCTTTGACCTGTGGACTCCAACACACCAATCTAACTCTATGTTTCTATATATATATACACATTGAACAACAGCAGTATAATTTAAACAAATATCCCCTGACCAAACTTCAGTAATTCATAATTTGTCAATTATTAACAATAAAATGGGATGGGCTGAAAGCCAGCGGGCTTCTTAATCTGGTACAGTTTATCCTGTATACAACATTAAAGTCTGTACCAGTTTAATTGCAGCTCAACTTCATCATATGATGAACCTGCAAATAATTTCTAAGGACAAAAGGCAGAGGTTCACTAAAGGTCGGAAGCATCCGTCCCACTGGGAACTGTAAACCCATCTAATATTTGCCTGGACATTTGAATGTGGACTCACCCTCTCTGCCAACCTTTCAACCACATTCGCTACCCTGCAAGCATCAAAGATTTGTATGATTCGGTGGCTCATGACCAAGTTTTGCATTGGATCCCAATCTCTTTCATTTCCTAACGTGACTGACTTCTTCACACTGGTATTGGATGGCAAGCCAGTGGAAAGGAAAAAAAAAGGATGGGTCAAGCTGCCAGGACGAGTATGTCCACGAAATAAGAGCAGCCAGATCGCAGCTGGGGCTGTCAAAGATGTGCAGAATCAAACTGGAATCTAGAAGGATGATGCTATTATGGCTGCTTCTTTGAGAATAAATTATTATACCATGTATTTGTATAAGATATTTGTCTTTTAATTTCTGATCATACAAACCACAAACCAGTCTTCAAGCATTGTTCCTCAGGATAGAGGAGTGTTCCTTTGGCAGGCAAATTGAGGTTGGGTCCAAAGCAGTGTGGCTATTTCTTGCCAAACAGCTTGGAATGGTTCATACATGAGCAGGGTTAAATTATCTCCTCTGCCAGAAAGCTTTTATATTTCTGGCAGTTGGATCTCTGTTCTTTTATGTAAAATATTATTTGTTTGTGAGTAGACACAAGTTGCGTCCATATTTCAAATATTTTTGGCTTCCATAATCCCCCTGTGGATTTATCCACGCTTAATGCCATATTACATCTTTTATAGGATGGTCAGGTGGTTTTGTTGGGATAGAGGACTTTTAATCCATTTGAAAAGCCCACCTTTCAGGACAAAAAAAGGTGAAAAAAGGAACTTTTCCTTCTTTTTTTATTTGCTGGTTTGTCCTTCACCTGTGCTGATAACATTGACAGCCCATCTCCTGTTGCAGAACGGAATCAGGATTTAGAGGGACATAATCACACGAGACCGGAACTCATATCTTACCACATAACCCCCCCATACATTATTCAAAGGCAGAAATTTTCTCATGCTCTAGTAATCTGGTTAAATAATTTGGGATTACATTGCCTCAGCAGCATACCAGTAAGGGGATCAGCGCTCTGCCCATGAAATGCCCTCTGTTGTGTGGTACAAAGGGCATCTCAGCCGCCCATGTATTTGCCGTCTGGATAATCTCCCACTGGCTTTAGCACCAAACACAGGCATGGTTTCATATCTGGGAGGCTTTGTTAACAGCTAATAGGGCTGTTTACTCCACCCCCCACCCCCACCCCACCCTGTCCGAATTGTGACTTTGACGCAGACAATTTAATCAGGACCAATCGCGCTGCGGTCGCTGGTTAGATGGAAATCCAGGATATTGTGAGTTTTAATTTGCCGCTTCAGAAAGGATGCCAGAAAAAAAAGATACAAGAAAAGAGCAGACAACAAATTTCACATATATGAGATTTATTCATTGAATGAGCTCCACCAATGTGAAAACACTTGTCAGAATCAGCGAGAATAAGCCTCGCTCACCTCTATCTTTATAGCATCTGAGCCAATTTCACACGCAGACGTTTGGCTGTTGTCTCCCTCCAGCATCATCAGTATTCCACCAACACAACCTGCTCCATTGGGTCCCAATCTACACATTAGGGTAAAGAGTGAGTGGCATTGCTTATTCAGATCGGCCCGTTCGGCGGATGGAGATGGAGGGAGGCGAAAAGAGAGAGAAACAGTGGAGAGGAAAAGGGAGAGCAGAGGTTAAGGTGAGAGGAGACGAAGCAGCCGGAAGGGGCAGATCCAATCTGCACGGCTCCCTCTGAGCACTCAACCCCACCATCCCCCTGGGGGACCAGACACCGGCGGGGAGGGGCGGAGTAGAGGGAGAGGTCACATCATTAGGCAGTCGGAGGTGAAAGGTCGCGGTGGGGGTTTGGACGGGAGCAGTGAACGTGGAAGGGGAGGGAAGGGAAGGGGAGGGGAGGGAGTCAGAAGTTCTCACAGCTTGAGCTCACCAAAGACTGATTTATAAATCTGCATGTCATGTTTGACAGGACTTTAGAGGTCCTAATCTTCTGATCTAAGCGGTCCAGTGTGATTAGGGAACGCGTGTTCAGCAGCAGAATTCAGCTGGATGACTTAGGATTCATCAGAGTAAACAACCCAAATGCGGGACCCCCTGTGCTGTAGACATTGCTTGTTTCTTTTGCCAAGGTTTCCCCTGAATGTTTTGAACTTTGTTTGATTTTTCAAAAGCAGGGTAAAAATATGTTGAAATGGGTTTAATGAAATTTACACCAGAAGAAAGTAATAGGAATGAAAATTGAACCTGTGCTTTGCTTTTCCTTTGACTGGTCTCTCCTTTATTCTGCCAAAACCAGAAGGGCAAAAGCTGCTTAGCTGGTGTCAATTTCACGAGGAGGGAGAGTTAGGGGAAAAATTAAAACCAAAATACATTCTACAAGTATTAAAGATAACCATTGAATGTCCTCAGATAGCTCCCATTAGAGGGTGTTAATTATTACTACATAATCGGATTTCATATTCACACTGTGACATTTAATGGCATTAAAAAGCTCTCAGTAGACGATTGCACAATTACACAGTTGGCTTTTCCTGCGTGTGTAACCGATTCAGTTTATTGGTCTCCAAGTCTCCCTGTGCAACGACGATTGCAGCCTTCGCCGCTGTAGTCCGACTCGGAACACAACACAACTGCATTTGCTTTCATTGCGGAAAGTGAATGGCCCAGATATCAGAATTTAACAAAAACGTGAAATTGCAGTATTCACAAAAAATACAGACATGTTTCCCTATGAACTTCCCTTTCAGCCGCTCCAACTAGCATGCGGGACAGTATGTACCGTATATAAACCAGCAAGGTCTTTATTGGTGTGCCGCTGAATGCGCTCCGTCAACATTGCTGACTCGCTCTCACCTCTTGTCTCCCACAGGGGCCGAATCATAACAATATCAGCACAAAATTAGAACCGGCTCATCTAAATGCAAATCAAAAACGCCATTTCCAATTATTTTCTTTATGCACTGTGTCTAATTTCCCTGTACATGTGATACTTTTGTTGCTTCTCGTTTCAATGTGGGGCTCTGTGTCTGCGTTCACACGACAATTCGGTGAGTTGTTCCTATTGGCTTTCATTTCTTTGACTGCTCCAGATTTCTTGTTTATTTAAACCCTTTTCAGCGCAAGTTTAGACCTTCATAATAAAAGTGACATTGTGGAATTTCGATGACAAATGCAGTTGGAGGGAAACACCTGAAATTATGCATGGTTGGGACCGTAGAATAGCTTGAAGTTGCTATGGTAACACAACATAACCAAATCTAGTTATTTGGCCTCTCACAACTGCAAAGCAACAGCAAGGATTTTGCTAAAGTATATCTATTTGTTTTGGATTTTTTAATGCCCTTCAAAAAAGATTTCATGTGAGTTGTAATAGATAATCAGTTGTTTTATAAAGAAGGTCTGCCTCGTGAGAACATGGGTCGGGGTCAGGTCAGGGGTCACGTAGTTTCTTGTGAAGGAACATATATGGCCACCAACAGAGGGACATGTTCTCAATCATGTGATGGGAACCGGCTTGGAGGCATGCGGTAACAGTGACAACTGGGAGGACTGGGATGTCAGAAAAGCCTACCCTTGTAACCAGTTAAACTCCACCCAGTACCGCATTCATAAAGGTCCCACTCCAAATAGTTCGACCTGAATCTTGAACACCATTGTTTTGATAATAACCAGATATGTATAACCCATTCGGTAGTAGGATCAGTCATACATCTTTTAAATCAATTGGGCATTATTTTTTTACACATAACACTTATCATAAAACAACAAAATGGGTCCAGACATTTTAGTATTACCGAGCAGACACTTCCTGGGATCAGTAACGCATTGCAGCATCTTCTGCGTAACCTCAACAAGCTGATTCGCCTCATGTTGCACGCTCGTCTTTAAATGCAAAAAGTCAGTTGAGGGCAGGAGTCACGACACCATGACAGCGCAGCGTGTCTTCACCCACTAAAACACGAGGGACGCCCAATTATTTGCTATTCAGCGGGGGATTAAAGAGGAGAGCGGCAACAATGTTAATGAAGTGAGATGAAAAGTAGGCTATAGGGACGACCTGGCTCGTGTTCAGACAAGCCTTTAAACAGAATTAAGAACAAGAGGATGAGGACTGAAAATTAAGATCGGAGCCTAATCCCTCTGTCCGAGCAGTAAACAGTTGGGAGGAGAGCAGTAAACAAGGAGAAATTGTCTCTTCTCTCTATGCAGCACACACTGAAACACAGAAAAAATGCTGCCAGTAATTAAAATTTGTACGTTGTCTTCACTTTTGATATGCCTTAACTGGGAAATCAGAGGGATTCTTTCACATGCTGGTTCAATCATTCTTAGAATTGTACTTTTATATGATAAGACTCTACTGAACTATCTTCCCCACCATATATTTGCATAAAACAGTTCCAAGAGTGAGGTTGTGTGTTAAAGCTTTATCTCTAGCATTACCGAAGCTGATATTTTGTGTCTCATGTAGAGAAGTTTTGAGTTAATTGATAATAGAAATGTCCAGTCATATTTATTTGTACAGACAAAAGGTCAGCAGAGCGTTGACCCAAAGTGCATCCCAGTTCAGCTGAATAACAGAAATATGCAGAATTAGGCAGCATGGAGGGCATGGGAACAGAGCAACAAATTGAAAACAAGAAAAGCATGATGGGTAATAGTGGGGTGAGTCTGTGGCCGAGCAGAGAGGAATGATTGATGTGGAGCTGGAGAGCAAAAGGAAATCACAGACGAACACGTTCCAGTGTGAGATGGAGAGTGAGAGCTGCTGACTCAGCTCGCCATATAAAAGTGACGGATGCCACTTAGTGCACTTTGGTGTGTGTGTGCATGTGCGTGTGTGTGCACGTGCACATCCCCACATGTATGTGTGCGGTTTTCAGCTCTATGAGGAGCAATGAGCTACTTGGCGAGACATGCAGGTAGATTGATGGAGAGAGTGTGTGTGAAGCAGTGTGTTTGTCATATTGGAAGCGAGTGTGTGTGTGTGTGTGTGTGTGTGTGTGTGTGTGTGTGTGCCAGAGAGGAGAGAAGGATTGGATTCCAGGTTCAGCTGGAGAAAGAAACGGTGGAGAAAGCAGGAGAGAGAGAGAAGGAGCGAGGAGGCGAGCACTGCAACATTCTGCACTTGCTTTTCTCCACGGGGGGGTTTGTCACACCGTGGCAGTGATATCGCTCGCAAACAACCTCCCCGGGGGATTAAGTGTAAGGACTTAGACGGCGAGAGTGGGGCTCCCGTCCTGTTCTTCTGCTGAATCCCTCCTGTGCTGTATGATAGGGGTCAGCTTAGACCACCACGTGTTGCCGCCGCCTCCGAGCGTAAGCCCAACGAGAGGCGATTAAAATGGGTCAAGTGCAGCTTTGGCAAGATAGCCTTTGCCAACCCTTAAACCCAGTCTGAATACCTTGAAGAAAACAGGCTGTTGGGAAAAGAATGTGACAAGAATCCTCTTGTTTGCAACAAAAACAGCCCTCTCATATCTCATACTGTCTGATGCCGCATGCACAGCTTTCATGATGGCACACCAGCACCGATAAAAACTAATGTTCTATTTTATGTATTTTCTCACTCAGTATTCCACAGGCTGCCTCTGCCTCGCTATCATATTAATATGTATAGGAAATAGGAAAAAAAAACAGGTTGGCAGATTTCATCGAAGAAACTGTTGCTCGGGGCTACAGAACACCACGACACCCCCGCCCCCCTCTGAAGGAAACTATTTAACTCATCAAACTCCCCTTTTCCCTGCACACACACACTCGCACAATACAAAACTCAGCTGCAACCATATGTGGCTGTTTCTTAAACTAATGGTCCGCGGCAAAAAGTGGGTCAGGGCCACATTCTTCTCAGGTCGAAAGCATTTGTTTCATTCAATTTGCTCCCAGGATGGCTGACAATGCTTCTTCTGATTGGGAGCCCACCCCTCCGCTGCCACCATCTAGGGTTTGTACAGAAAAAATGAAGAGAAACAAACATAAAGTGCGACAAGGTGCAGGGAAAGATGCCACCTGCACACAACAATTACATGGAATTAGATTTAAAAAAGAGCTTATCCATTTTATCCATACGTCCATAGACAAGTTTTTTTTCCCCTCTTTTTGTGCTTTTGTTTGAACAAGAAAGCTGAATATGAAAGCTTGCAGGCTCACACTTGGGTTTCTTCGTGCTCCTCTGTGGCTGGGGAGAGTCCATCTTTTCCTCTTTGATATTTGTTCGTGTGGATGAAGCTCACCATCCGAGGATTTGCAGAAGAAAAACCTTTGCTGCAGTGTTTGGCTCCTGTCTTTGTCCATAACCAACAGCACTTGTTGGCTCTATTTGCAGCTTTGGTCGCTAAATGATTTATCGCGAGAGCAGCGGCATCCACAGACATGTTCTCTTCTCATTTCTTTATATCTTCGTGAAAGGTGTCAAGAATTACATCACTCCAACTGTTACCAGCAAAAGCAGCACTTTTTGTTTTGGTAGCTCCTCCACATTTGCATCTTTGACCCATGTGTTGCAAACCAAAGTTTTTCCAAGCAGTTGAAAAAACTTGAGTTTCGAGCAGTGAAATTCTAGTAAGCAATAGCAGTTCAAGCACTTTGAAGTCCAAAGCCGATGTTCATTGTGAAAGTACTACTACCGTTTTTTGTTTTTCTTTAGCTTATAGGTTTGAATGAAAAAATGCAATCGAAATTAGAGTTGGAATTAATTCACAAAGCCAATCCCAACACAATATGAAAGCTCAGACACAATGCAGACACTATATGGATCAACTGAAAAAGAGTACTAAAAATCTTCTAACTTAACCTTGTGATACTCGACCAAGACTTTGCAGAGATGTTGAACAGCTTTATCTGAGGACCTCGGCCACTGTTGGAATTGGCTTTGCCCTCCAAACCTCCTTTATCCTCTTAAATTGTCACTACTCGTTGTGTGAGCAGGTAACGTCTGCCTGCGGGGCGCCAATGTGCTTTGAATATCTGCTTAACTTTGGGTCGGTGAGGAAAAAAAATTAAGTTTCAATTTGGGAGAGTTTATTAGCTGCAGTTTTCCTCCAGCTTTGCAAAATTTAGGTCGAGTCCACGTGGCTTAATGTGTCTTCTGTCAGTCACTTTGATGGCATCAGTAGGTTAGACTCTTTGATCGCCATTTCATCATCTGATCATTTGTTTCATCATGTTTGTTGTTGTTGTTGTACCCATGGAAAAAAAAAAAAGTTTTAGAAAAAATAGAAAGTCGACCCAAATATTACATAGATACTCCTACATACTGTACGAACAGGCAGGTACTTTTTAAGAAAGTGGTGAGTTACCGTGGTGATTATGCAGCGTCTTCATCAGGGAACATTTACCAGGAATCAATATCTGCTCTGATCTCAGCCATCAATACGTTTCAGTGTGGCTACGTGGAAAAGCACCTGACACGCTGGCTCCACACCCGGTGGTCTTTTACGACTCAAAGGGTAATTTCTGCACCGAGCCAGCTTACAGCTCGGTCAATGAATCAGCCAGCCAATACGACATAGTTCATAGTTCGATCGGAGTCCGACGGGATTAGCAGATTAGCACCCGGAGTCAACTACAGGCGCCCGACCGCGATGAAATTGAAAGCCTTTTTCCTGTTACCCTCGAGTGTTTACCAGACGTCGCTCCCGCAGGGAAACCCAATAACTTGTTATCACAAAGAGTTGTTTGCACTTTCATCACATTTGCCTCCCCTAATAAATATTGGCCGATGGACTCCACCACTGTGTTGATTTTGTCATCATATTGGACGGCGAGAATCCAGGAAGTGTTTACCGAGATTAATACGTGGCGCTGCGTAGCGGAAATGAGTCTCCGACCTTCGGTTTGTGCACGAGAAAGTGTTGTGTTCCGTTCTCTTCCGCCACTTCGCAATTTGACTGACAGTTGAACAGGCAGGGAGAAACACGCCGACATCTCTGGCAAGCGTCGTCGTGGCTTCGCTGTTTGCGTCGCGCGTAACCTGGAGCCTCGTCTCCGTCTGCCGTGCCGTATCGCCTGGCGCGCCATAATGACTGTGATTACAAACCTGCCAGACAACTGCAACGGCATCCACTTGGCTTATCTCGCACGGGAAAGTCTCGCAGACAGACAGACACGAATCATGTGCGGCGAGGCGTGTAAACACTCACACACATTCTCTCTCAGACACACAGTGAAAGTGTCTCACACATCACTGCTGTCTGTCCTCCCCCGGCTCCTTTTATAACCCTCCCGTTCATGCAGAAGTGCCGCTGCGTCCAAATGATGTCACTCACAGCTCCAGCCAAGTTTGCCCATGTCGCCGCTAAATCCCACTTGACAGAGGCTTTGTCTTCCTTTTCAGGGCTCGCAACTAAATAGGCAACAGTTTGTGGGGGAAGGAAAGAAGGGCAAAAAAAAAAAAAGACTTTAATGGAGGCGCACGGATGGTTTTCCGAGCAGATTTCCGAACAACTTGTGTTTCGCACTGAGGTTTTCCCTTTCCCTCCGAGGTAAACAACAATCCAGCCGGCGTTTATATTCCTATCGAGCAGCTCTTGGAGCCACTGATGTGGCGCTTTCGCTTCAGCTGACTGCTCGTCCCACCCAGAGGACTTTGGGAAAAAACAATTTTAATTTAGCAACTGTTCAAGCCGATTAAGTCATGTGTTAAGTGGATTTGTTGCAATCCAGCCGCTGGAAGATAACATGTCACTGACGGAGGTTGGGGGAAGCAGGCGAGGACGAGGTGAAATCCCTCAGAAACGGTAGAAATTTGCTTGCGTCGTACAAATTAGGACCACAATTTTGAGGTTGT
>CAESWR010000685.1:554247-566470 GCA_903171835.1 Mullus surmuletus | reverse complement strand
CGACACAAAAAATGTCCCCACTTTCCAAAAATGTCCTCACTTCTCCTCAGAAAAACAGATGCATTCACTTACTTTCAAAAGAAAAAAACAAATGCCTGACAATAAGTATCAAAGTATAAAGGGTATTTCTTTTGTGCATTACTGGTAGTAACACTGACAAACCACCAGGGGGCGGCACGTTGATCCGAACACCGTCAAACCAACGCTACAATAGGTGGCGCTGTGAAGCTTTACCGTGACTGTGAATCAAAAAAACAAGGTGCAACTTAGTTCTGTTGTAGGGAGCAGCTCATTACTTGTGTACGATTGACTGAAAACTGAAAGAACACACACACACACACACACACACCTTTGCACTCCCTTCACAGATTAATTCCGCTCCATCGCTGCGCTGACTCCATCTTCATTTTGATGTAAAATCCACTTTTTCATCTTAAAATGCACTGATTCGCATTAGGAGTCATCAGGCCGGTCCCCACAACATAAGCAATACCTGCAACACACACTCTACACACCCAGGTGCGCGTTTATTGCGTTGCAGTCGGGAGCGAGTGTGTCGGGGCGGGTGTGTGTGAATGTGTGTTTTTGAGGCGATACGGCGTAATGACTGTAATTAATGAAGCCTCTCGCCGGGCGTCGTGTCACCACCGAGCGTCGCCCCGTCCAAACACACGCCCTCCCAGAAATAATTCAGCACTCATCGACACACACACACAGCCGTGCGCGCTTTAGTGTGTGTGTGTGAAGTCATGCGTCAGAATTTCACAGTGAAATGAGTGTGTTTATGATTGTGTGTGAGAGAGAGAGAGAGAAAATGACAGAGTGAGCCTCCTGACATCTGTCATGTTGGAGAGCATTTCAGCAGTCAGGAGGGGGGGGGGAGGGGGGGGGGTAATCCATGTGGGACAAATTAGGACACTGAAAGAGAAAAAAAGGAAAAGGATGGAGACAACGGCTCCCCGATGGAGGCATCTTTCTCCGAAATGTGCCGGCGAGTCGTGCTGATGAACAGCTTTTCTTTCTTCCGATCGGTGGAGCTCGGGAGTTCATTTTGGATTCAATAATGAACATTTACTTTGTTGTTCCTCGGGGAGAGATTTGCAGTGGACCCCCCCCACCCCCCCCCACCCCCCCCCCCCCGAAATCAATGCAGCCTCAAAGCACTGTTTAACACAATACACCTGTAACACACATTTGGAATCACAGCTTTTGGCTTTTTGTGGATAAATAATCGAGTGTTGATTTACGTTGCAGTCGGAGCCTTTCTCCCCCCCGCCCTTCTTCTTCTTCTCCTCTTTTTCTTAACCAGTTGAGGTTTTCATTCCAGAGCAAACAGAGGTTGTGCTTTCGTGTTGTCAGGCTTGTTTTGGTTAGAAGTGTAACAGTCCACCGCAGCCATTTACTGCAGCGTTTACACACTCGGGCGCTCCAGAAAACTTCTCTTTATTGGTGCGTTTGGAGACAAAGTGGCATCGCGGCCGCATTTTGTTCCTGGTTTGTCATTTCGATTCTGCAGCCGTTCAAAAAGTAGCTTTATATAAGTGTGGTCCATGTTTTTTTATGTATACACTTTCTAGAGGCTCACCATCTCTCCCTCTCACACACACACACACACACACACACACACACACAGATCCAAAGGGAATGCGATGAATGTGTCTCCGCTCTCCAGAGAGATTCAGACAGAAATGTTTTCTCCAAGGACACAAACCCAGCAAGCTGTCACATAACTGGCTTCAAGCTGCTACTTGGCAGATAAGAAATTCAAATGAAAATGTTTGAAAAGCACAAGGAGGAAAAAAAACAGAAATATATATATATACATATATATATATATATATATTCATTTTATTTTAAAAGCCCTCCAACTTCAAAGCAGACATTAGAGCCAAACTCTGCTATTCCACTAACAACCAGTCACTGATATCAGCTGATTTTATGCTTTGCAATCGTCTAACCGGCGCAGCGTATCACAAACCGCTCGCAAGAGTTGCAGAAAGTGTGTGTGCGGCTGCTTGGGTGTTTGCCAAGATGCAAATTCTATTTCCCAGAGATGAATCGAGCAGAGACGTAATGAGCTTGACTCCCGAATTAGACCAAACACCTGTTTGTGGGAGGAAGCATCGCCGAAAATAATCTCAATGTGAGAAACTCAATTTTGATAAGTGATTTATATTTGTTTTGTCTGACGAGATTCTGCACTAAAGGAAAAAAAAACAGCAGCTAGAGGCGTCTGAGTGGAGGGATCTCTGCTCCTTGTGTTTAAGTAAACAACTTCTCAACTTTTCTTATTGTCATAGGAGGTGAAGAAGCTTACTGTCAGATGACGAGAACTTCCTCTTCCACTTACTCTGCATTTCCTTGAAATTCTGAGGCTTCAAAAATAGTTTTTCTTTTTTCAATTTTTTTATAATGGATCAGTTGCAGACCTGCTTGTACGGTAAATCATGCTGTATTCAGCATCGAATAACATCACATCATGGTTACTAGAATTTAAAGAAAAGTTTCAAAAATCAAAAAAACAAACAATTAAAATCACATTTTCTTTTCATATTCTTTTGGAGCCCAAACAATCCCTAAAGAAAACAGTGAGTATCTAACTATGAAATCTTAAAATCTTTCCTCAGCTAAAAAACGTACCTATTTGAGTGAAAGAGTGATTGAGTGTAAATAATAGCAGTTAATAAATAACCTATTGACCGCAATGCTAACAGGTAACAGTGGCTGAGTCTTCAAACGTCTCATTAGCTGATATGAACAGTCATAGGGACCGTCTTCCTCTCGTCGTCCCCCCTCGCTCTCGCGCTCATGGAACCACAGCGGCGGCGCTCGCGGCCGCAGCAACACATGTAATCACTTTAAGATGAAGCCCATTAGCCGACGCAACGCGCCGGGAATGGAGCCCCCTGTGCGGGAACACACACCCGGGCCGCCGCTGCTCCGTCGCCCCGCTGCATTCAACCCACTCTGCCAGCACTTTATTTTCGGACACATTAGCATAATAGAGACACACACATTAACACCTGCACACACACACGGGTTTTAGCGGCAGGGCTGTAAAAGGATGGACTGTGGAGACACTGCCAGGTGAGAAGTGTGATGATGGGTTGTTGGCAGCGGCAGCAGCTGGCCGCCGACCAACTCTCCATGTAAAGCCATGTAAGCCCTCCAGGTGTGTGTATACCGCGGCGTGTGTGTGTGTGTGTGTGTGTGTGTGTGAGGCTACATACAGCACAAGCTCTCCATCTCTGTTCTGGAAAGTGCCAGTCAGCAGTTTAGCCGCCGTCGGAGAGCACAAGGGAACGCTTAACCAACAGAATGGCGCTCCACCTTTTTCTTCCCTTGGCAAACGCACGCAGAACACTGCTCAAAGCCGACACCAGCAAATGTCAAAGTGTGTTTTTTGTTTTAATTTCTTTAAAGTTTACACGCTCCGAGGAGGTGGGATGTGAATATATGAATACGATAGAACTGTCTGCTCTCTGCAGCGCCGAAAGGGCGAAGAGGAACCGCTCAATAAAGAAGTATTTTGAAAGGCCATTTTCAGCCTAAAATACAAACTAATTCACACTACTCAACTCAAAAGCAGAGAATGCTCCAAAACCGTAGAGTAGGACGATGGACGCGAATACCATATTGGTGACATTATCGCTCTGTGATTGGCTGAAAACATTAACATTAACACGTGATTGGTTGAAAGGGAGGAGACGACTGGAAAACATTTTTTTAGCAGGTGCGTAAATTCTTCTCGTCACCTCCAGTAAGTGCAAAATGGCATTACGCTTTCAAAATAAGAGCTCAGTACAATGTCTTTTAGGTAAACAAAGCAAGTGTGTGATATGGAGCAAAGCCTTTGTGTCGTAAATGAATTGGTTGTTTCCTGGTATGTTTGTTTTTTGAATTTGTCACAGGCTGCTGTGTGTGTTGTTCCTCACTTCCTGTCTGTGTGCAGGTTTCCCCGCCCTTCTTCGATTAAGTCCCATCTTTTGCTTCTAATCGAGCTGTTTTTGAGTACGTTTGATGCTGTGGATGTTAGTGAGCTGAACTCTCGAAGTCTAAGACAGAAAAAAGTTTTGGGGAGTTGCGAGTGTGTGACAGCCAGCGTTCCATTGAGACCATGATGTCATTAGGAAATGATTTATTCAGGTAATAAAGTTATTATTAGCTTCCAGACTCCCAGCATCTGTCTCTCCTCTCTGTGCACCGTGATCGCAAACTTTTTGTTTGTTCCAGTAAACCTCCCAGCACCTCTTTTCCGCACCAAATGAGAAGTTATGAGGCGCGTTGCAGCGTCACCGTTGGAGCCTTGACAATATAAAACATTTGACAAATACGTCCATTAAGACCCTCTCTCAAGCACTTAGGCTGACGGCTGGAGAACAATCGGGAGTCGGCTCGGACCTCCTCAGCTTCTCCAAGATCGACAAGCTGGATCTAATAGGCTGCTCCACCAGCGACCTGCATGATGAGGGGCTCCAAACACTGTAGTTTTAATGAGCTGTCTGTCTGGGGGTCTGTTTGGATTTAATAAACTCATCAATCTCTATCTTCTCTCCTCCAGGCGCAGCTAAATCAAACAGACGAGGCGATTGCTATCTTCTACCTTGCAGCCAGACGCTCCTATTGATACTTCTTTCTCTTTTTTTTTTTCCGGGGGCGGCCTCCAGGTTGTCTGGTTTTTACGCATTTCTGATGCTGACCGCGTCTGAATATGAAGGAGACAATGATGGAGATGGAGGTTGACACCGAGGCGGAGATGAATGGGAGATGGACCGAGCGGGAGGACTTGCATCAGAGCGGCGGCCGACTGATGTAACGGGGGAAAAGCGGAGGTTACGACAGGATACCTTTGCGTCTTTCACCGGGAGTCTGATCGTCTGGAAGAAGCAGACGGTGACTGACAGCGGCCGTCCAGACAACCGCCATTGAAAAACAACGCACACACGTCTGATATTGGCCGAGGTAACGACAATTTATGAGGCAAGCGGGTGAAACACTCTTTCAACTCGACTTCACGCGTGCGTTTTCACCCACTTCCCAAACCACAGCCTGACATGTTGGCGCCTCATCTCTCAATCACAGCAACCGACTCTGACCAGCTGTCGTCGGCTCACAAACATCGACACCGTCAAACACCGGAAAACCTCAAATTGGATTAATGAAGTTCATGATAGTAGCGTTTCCATTGGAAGTGTGAGCCAGAAAATACGTGTGGGTACTTTTAGAGGCCGGTCACTGAAAAAAATGGAAGTAAATGGATCCAACTTTTGTTTAAGAAAGTCCCGCAGCAAGTCTCACTGGACGCATTTCAAAAGCTCTTATTTTTTCCAAAAGTTTCACAATAAAAGCGGTGGGCACTTCCCTTCAAGTTATACTGTGAGGTTCCACCAAAGCGGCCTATGCTCAAAAATAATAAGACACTCAAAAATAATAGGTTTGGGGACTTTTAGAGGCCAGTCACTTAAAAAATATGGAAGGAAATGGACCCAACTTGTATTTAAGAAAGTCCCACAGTAATTCAATGCATTTCAATAGCTTTTATTTTTTCCAAAAGTTTCACTATAAAAGCGGCAAGCACTGCCCTCTAAGTTAGACTCTGAGGTTCCACCAAAGCGGTCTAAGCTCAAAAATAATAAGTTTGAGTTACTTTTATTTAAAAAAGTCCTACAGCAAGTCTCATTGAACACATTCCAAAAGCTTTTATTTTTTCAGAAAGTTTCACAATAAAAGCGGTGGGCACTTCCCTTCGCTCTTAGGTTCCACCAAAGTGGTCTAAGCTCTCTACACTCCACAATGTCATTAACAGATTAAGTGCGTACTTCGATTCAAAACAAATGTTGTACTTGAGCGAGAATATCATCAAAATCTGGAATCCAACCTCTCATGTGTCAAGACTCGGCCGCCTCCTCGCAAATACTGATCCGCAGCCGCAACCTGAGCCCCCTTTTGTCGCCCTGGGTAAAGTGGTCGCCGCTGACAGATCTGACATTTAGCTGGACTGTTGACGGGGGAGAGAAGGGGAGGGAGGGAGAGGCGGCGGCTGGATCAGCAGCTGAGTCCTGATTTCTTAACCTCCAGAACTGTTTCCAAGTGCAGGTGTGTGGTAATCGTTCAAACAGACAAAATATTTTTCAGATACTTTAAAGCGCCTTGGCACTTTATAAAAAGCGGGGCTTGGGCCGAGCTGTCCAGGAATGTTTTGGGGGAATGGATTTTCTTTCAGGAGCCATTGAGGGATAAAGTGTGAGGAGAGTGGATCAGTTTTGCAATAACCAAACATCACTGGCTTCTATTTGATCTGTTTATTGTTATTCAGGAGTACAAACAACAACTATAACCAACTACTTCTGCAAAATATATTGCACTGCAATGCCACACTCGCATAAATATAAAGCTGCACATAAATGTAATCACTTTAATTTGATTTGTCCTACTTGGAGAACCTAAAGGTGTACAAAAATGCTCTTATTTTGAAATGTTGTTTGTGCCTCTTTGCCATCAACCCTCACCTCTTAGCCCTTGTAAGGTTGTATTTGGAGCTTTTTACTTTTTTTTAATGATTGACTGATTGATGATTGAGTGGAGCCTCTTCACTTTCTTTGTTTCAAAAGCTCTCCAGGAGTTTTGCAAAAGCACTTATCTGACTGATGAATGGAGGAATTGTGCAGCGGATTATAAATGCGTTTAAAGGTGTCATTTGTGTCACATTGAATTGAAGCTCTAATAAAAAAACTGCAAAAGGTAGAATGATGGTTCTCCACTGCACTTGGCGGTCGTTGGGGGTCTTTTCCTGCCCTCTCGAGCTCCTTTTCACTCAGGGAGGGGATGAATGACTGCCACACCGTGACAAAACCAGATCTCTTTCCCAAACAAAGTGGCCACTTTGGCCAGGAATTCGAGATGAGCGATAACCTCGCCGCTCGCTCCCAACAACCTTCCCATTCAGAAGATCTGAGCCGTGGACACTTGGGTTTGTGTTATTAGCCCCTCAGCTACAAGGTTGGGGGGGGGGCGGGCAAACACCAGACTGCTGCTTGTCTGCTGGACGGAGAAGGTGTGATGGATGAGTCCCAAGTAGCATCAGACTCGCTCACCGGTTTCAGTCCTGCTCTCCTGAGTTCTACAGCAAAACGGTTTGATCAGTGGAGACGCCTCAAAGTGATCATTATCAACCCCAAATCATAGGTGGTTTCGTGTAGACCAAATTCCACGATCAAAGACATTTTCTCCATGTAGCGCTTCCAGCCCTTCCATCATTGAGGTGATGGTTGTTTGAGAACATACACAGCAAAGTCTCATTTTCAGGCAACACTTCAGCAATGTTCTCCAAATTATTCTCTCACGCGGTGTTTTGAAAAAGCCACGGTGGGGGGGGGCTGCCATTAAAGCCTGTGATCTATTCTATTGTTTCAAAGGGGTAATGGAAATCGCTGCATTAAAAAATAATGTGAAATCATAAAAATGAATCGCTCGTCTACAGATGTGGTGAGCCGCCAGAGCCGGGTGCCGCACAGACGACCACAAAAGGCCTTTTTTATTAAACCTTGAAATTGTTTTTCCATTCCCCTAACGTGGGCATCGTCTACTGATCTGAATTAATTTGGGGGAAATTTTCCCAAACAATTAAAAGATTGGATATGCCTGCAGAACTCATTAGAATTTGCTGAAATGAGGCTTCAGCCGCCATGATAACACACCGCTGGTCTGCTCTTACAGCCCATCCTCCTCCTTTCATGCAAGTCATGATCCACAAAAACAGGACTTGTACGTTTATTATGATGATCAGTGAAATGTGTGATAAATTATGACATTGTTTACCCTAAAAAGCACTTTTTTAAACAAACTCAAATAACCCCCAGATGTTGTATGCATGTTTGGATAGAAAATTCAACACTTAACTCCTGAAGGGGCTCAACATCTGAAAAGTTCACCAACCCACGGGTGTTTTGGTGGAACCATTTTGATCTTAGGGCCCTTTTGGTCATTGGCCCCAAGTCACTTCAAGCTTCCAATACGGAGATAAAAAACATTTGATCGCCCACATTTGGGTCGTGTCTGCGGAACAAAAGGTCGTAGTCAAGCTCATTGAACCAGAGGTACCCAAAATCCCATGTGCTCTCTGACTAAATGTACTGTAATGTAGGTTTCTCTTTCACTGACCATAGCTCCTGACCCGGAAAATGCTCGAGACGTAAAAACAGAACATATTACTAATCTCATTTTAAGAGGAGCTGAGAACGCTGCTTTTGGTTTCCGAGTCTCTCCGGCGTTCTGTTGCGAGGTTGGACTGTGGGGTCTTCAGGGCCCTGGGTCATTTCAGCTCTGCTAATCCCAATTTACAGGAGCACGTCCCTATGTTTTCAGGGCTGCTGAACACATCAGACTTGGTCCTGAGTCTAGAGAAAAGCTTAAGACACTGAGATAAATACATCCCATGTCTACACTTGGACAGTATCTCCAGAACAAAAGGTTGCCAGAACATTTGACCAAGCTGCCTCAAAACCAGTATGCCGTACTTCCAGTACAGTCTCAGTGACCCTTCAAATGTACATCTTTTAAGCAGATGGCATCGGTGCGGGAAGGGAAGAAAATAACTCTGCAGCAAATGGGTGGATTGCTTCATGTTTCATTCCACGCGTACTCCCAGACACTTAGAGATAATAGGTAGCGCTCACAAACCCAGGGGGTCTTGTCTTGCCACCACTTACCCGGCGAACAGCGAGCTAATCACTTGCTGGTGGCGAGGCAGGGAGAGCCCATAAAGCCGACACACTCACCCCGGGCCGGCGCTGCTAATGAAGACAAGTCACTGCGGTCACGGGCGTGAGGAAAAACTGGATTATGTTATTAGAAAGCTGCAGTAGACAATTTGGAAACACCTGAAAGTGAGCGCATACGTACGCGGAAGCTGGGTTGCTCCATTTCCCGAGCTGGGCAACAAAGTTAGAGTGCAAACATTAGCTTCCTGCCAAGCCAACCAGCTAGCTAAACTACAACCCGGCTAGCTCGCTCACCGCCTTACGCAGCACTTTTATACTGCTACACTGCTTAAAAATGGTAATGATAATGCCATTGTTTGAAGATATCTGTGTAAAATATGGTTAAAAAATGTGTCTCACCCCATAGATGTAATACAAAGATTGTTGCTATGATGGTCACCAAGCAGATGCCAATTTCTCCCTCACTTTTTCCATCATGTGTTGTGCTAATGTGTGCAGCTTAGGGCTGCTCTATTATGGCAGAAATCATAATCACAATTGTTTTAGGGCCAATATTGAGATTACGATTATTCGACATGATTATTCTTTAATAAGGCTTTTTAACAGTGGATTTCCTTGAACTTTAGATATAATTCTACTGAAAAGGAAATTAGAAATAATTGTGAAAAAAGATCAACAAGGCTCTCTTTCTGTCATTTCTAACCTCTAAAACTTTCTCCAGAACCCCTAAAACCTTCTCCAGAACCTCTAAAACCTTATCCAGAGCCCCTAAAAGTTTCTCCAGAATCTCTAAAACTTCCTTCAGAACCTCTAAAACCTTCTCCAGAACCCCTAAAACTTTCTCCATAAGCCCTATAATCTTCTCCAGAACCTTTAAAACCTTCTCCAGAACCACTCAGAATTCCTCCTGAACTTCTAAAAACTGACTCCAGACTTTATCTTGATTATCTTGGCTTCATAATTGTTGGAGGCCAAAATTGTGATTTGAAATTAAAATGTGATTAATCGAGGCCTAGTGCAGCATCTGCTGATCTCTGGGCAGCCTTGAACCGTATAGAGTGTATCTATGTATACAGCTCTATCTGTGTGGAATAACAGAGCAATCTGTCCTACCTGAGAAAGTCTCCACAGATGAGACAAAACAGGAGATCGCAGACAAGAGCGCTGGTGACACAGAGCAACCATCTGATGGTGCAGCCGCTTTCCCACGACTCCGGTGTCGCCAGCGAGCCCCAGACACCTCCAAGACTATCAAAACAAACCGTGTGTGTGTGTGTGTGTGTGTGTGTGTGTGCTAGTACATGTGGTCCAACCCGCTATCACCTGCCGGTTAAGGTGAAAGCCGCAATGCAGATTGTGTACAAAGGAGTGTATTTTGTTTTAGCGCTGCTTCTCTAAACAAATAAAGGAGACTTTAAAATCCATAATCAGATACGTAAACACCCGCGGTGCCTCGACTTGGGGTCAGAGAGGAAAATGATCAGATTAAAGAGTGGAGATAAATTATTATCAGAGTACGTGAGGAGACAAAGGGGCTGAGTTGGGTGGGATTCTATCTACTTCTTGTGAGATAAGTGTTTCGGTCGACTGGCAGCCACAGACGGAGCAGACACGGGGGTCCAGAGCCAAACCACGAAACCACTTTCTCACGGTCTTTGCTGGAGATCTTTGCGTCAAAGTTGTAAAAATCCAATTCCTCTTTTATTCAGGCCAAATGAGAGGGCAATGCGACGCACTTCTACGTAAACAAAAACTCTGGGGAGGCTTTCTGGCAGAAATACTTTGTGGCAGACTTTCCCCGTGGCCAGGGTGCAGCCTAAATATAAGTTAAATACAGTCTGCTTATCTAAATTTGGGGGCGGGTTGCTTATCGCTGGTTATTTCTGCCGCATTTTCACTGACATCAGCTCTTTAAAGTTCCATTCCAGTCTCTATTTGCGCGACAGAAAATCAATTTACATTTTTATTAAGTGGTGCTTGATTGAAAATAGAGCTGCTTCCTTTGAATCTCAGCCTCAGACACTCCAAGCAAAGGTCAGCTGCTCCAGGAGAAGAAAAAAAAAAAAAAAAAAAACGGGAAGAAAAAGAAAAACCTACAAAGAGATTTCATTAAGGTTAACTTTCCCCCGGAAACATTTCCACCTTTAAGAAAATATCAGCGGCTTTCGCTCACGTGTTGGAAGATCAAATTAGAAAACGTGTTGAATGCGAGCGCCGCGGCGGAGGAGATGACTGCATAATACATGACACGGTGTTTTTAATTAGCAGGCAGTGGAGGACGCTGGGTAATTAGAACCGAGTCTTGTTTCTAAAGGTCAGGGGCTGCTGGCGAGACGGTTTGAAAGGCAAAGAGAGGTCCGTGGGGGTAATTCTGGACCCTGAGAAAAGGCAAGAAGTCACGTCCCCGGTCTTCCAAAGAGGTCCGAGTGAAGTCTTTGATGGCGTGCAAACACAAAATCCCGCTGTTGTTTCAGACACAAAAAAAATCAAAACTGTGGTTGTTTCTTGAAATATTTATGGGAAAATTATTTATGAATGTTACAGCCATTAACATTTCTCCCTACTAATTTACTTATTCTGACATTTGTTTTTTTTTCAGTGACTCTGTATCTACAATCAGAAGCAAATATTTAGAACCTAAACTCCAACTACTGTCATGGGAGAAGTTTGCCCTCATAAATTTTTGCCAGAAGAGTTACTAAAGTTCAAAGTTTTTTTTCGAATTGATTTTGGTCTTTTGTCACATTTTGGTTTAGTTCGGGGCTACTACATTATTTTGTTTACCAATCGCCGGTAAAAGATGTTAACAAGATTTTCTGTTAACATCTGCTCTATGTTATCCTATGTTGAAGTGCCTGTAGAAAACAATTAGTTATGATTAACGGCTATACTTATTTAAATAGAAATAGAGTCATACATTAAACTACAGTGACGATCCAGACTTTCTGTTAGAAATATCTGAAGTCTAATTTCCCCCATGATAATTTTTTTTTTTTTCTGATGTTGCTGCCACGGCCCTGAAACTTATTTTAGACTGATAATTGTTCGTTAAAATGGTACGATAATGAATCACCTTTGCCTGCTGATCAATCACTAAAAATGATAAAAATAAAGCTTCCTGTCGCCTCTCAGGGGATGACGGTGGTCTCGCCCCCCCCCCCCCTTACATAACACACCAAATGGCTCCAAACGCCTCCACATTAATAGCTGCTAGACGTCACATCTGATGAAGTCACACACCATCTGCGGCGGCGTTCCCGGGTACGATGAGGCTGGAACAATCCTGGCGAGCTGACCTTTGACCCCTCCCACAAGCCAGGGGGCGGGGGGGGGGGGCTCAAAGAGCTGCCGCCGCCCCTGCTGACGCTAACGCGGAGCGACGCCGTGACAGGAGCCGCTGAGCGAGGCCGTAATACATATTGCTCACACCTCCTGCTCCTCACACACACACACACACACACACACATTCACACACACACACTCACACGCTGCATGCAGAGGAG
>CAESWR010000685.1:513182-538420 GCA_903171835.1 Mullus surmuletus | reverse complement strand
GAGTGAAAGTGAGAAAGACTTTGCAGACTTAATTGAATAAGTGTTGGTAAAAAGTACGTATTGTACAGTTGAATTGTTGGTAAAATTTGTATATATACAAATATTAATTATTATCTGTATTTATTTTAATTGTGATTATCATTATTATTTGTATTATTATAAATGTATGTATTATATCTATTATTATTATTATATATATATACAGTATATTATGTATTTATTTATTTCATTTTCAAATACTACCTAACTTTAGAGATGCAATATCTATACTATCAATACAATACTGTTTGTATTACTTAAAATTCACTTAGAAAATAGAAATACTCAAAATATTCTGCTCAAGGAAGATCTTAATTTGGATTTTAATGACATTTAAATGACTTGCGGGTCATTTCGCGGAGTGCTGGCACTGAGCCCACAACTACTTCCATGCTGATATTTGGAACTTAAAAGCATGAACAAAATCAAGAGTTTCACTCAAATTCCCCAAATCAAATAGTATTTTTTTCCCCAGCTTTCTACTAGAATTTCATTTAAATTCGACTTCGAGGTCATGAAGTTCTCCGGCAAACAGCCACGACGATCTTGTCTGTCTGGGCTCAAGATAATTGTGCGTCTTGTAGAAATAGAAAAAGAAAAGACAATAAGGAGAAAGAAAAGCGCGGAGCTGGAACAATCCGACAAATACAGTAACTAGTTCAGGTATCTGCGTCGCCATCTGGCCGCTCGTTATATCAATACAAAGCGCTTTTTGCCCGCCTCTAACACCTCAGCCACCTGTCCTGCTTTCCATGGATTCACCACAGAGGAGCACAAACACACACACACACACACACACACACACATGAAACCCAGTCAGCAATTCTCTGGAAGGCACGGCAGTAGATCATAATTAGAGCCAATCAAAAAGAAGCGTACAGACTGTTACTTCCTGCCAGCCAGCCAATTAGTCCATCTGGCCGTGCTTTGGCCTTCTGTGCTCCGCTAACTCTCTTAAAACATCTAACAGGTCGCTCCATACATTCAATGCATGTTGTCGCTACATTAATATTGCATGCACACACATACACACACACACCCGCTCCCGCCTCGGGCTTTTGCGTGTCTGCGTGAGGTGTGTATGGGGTTAAACACTGGTGTGATGCTGCACACACACCTGACAGCCAGAGTTACGGGTGTGAGTGATGACATGTTCTGGCGCTCACCTCTCCACTCGGCCTCACCTTTCCCCCTCTGCGCCTCTCTGTCTCTGTCCGTCACGTCTCCCCCCCACCCCCCCACCCCCCCCTATCGGTGAGCTCCTCCCCCCTAAATAATGGCCTACCTCATTGAGTCATCGCCAAGTCATTTATCTGCAAATCAGGTCAATTCTTGGGACATTTTAACCTTCTGCACACTAAAAACTCTATGTATTTCCTGCGATTTGTAAAGAAAAAAGTTTGGTTCGTTTTGGGTGCTTCCAATGGTGTCACCCAGTCCAAGGTCAATGGCCACCAATGAGTTGTCCTGGTTTGCAGACTGGTTTAGACGAAAAAGCAAACAACCTGTTACTCAGTCTTGTGTATAAAATCCTGGTAGTGCATTTTTGGACCGGCCTACGGTGGCTCTGAAGGACAAAACACAACATTTCACAAAACACACAGAACGTTGTGTTTTGTGAAATGTTGTTGTGTTTTGTGAAATGTTGTTGTGTTTTGTGAAATGTTGTTGTGTTTTGTGAAATGTTGTTGTGTTTTGTGAAATGTCTTTGTTTTTTCATAAATGTTGTTGTTTTTTTGTGGAATGTTGTTTGTCGTACCGGCCCAACCAATGTGACTATCACATCTACAGGATTGCATTGGTTGGGCCGTTCCAAACAAACACAATGTGACTACTGCATCTACAGAATTACATTGTGTTTTCTTGTACCGGCCCAAACAATGGCCTTGATGAGTGATGCTAGATAGCTTCTTTTTTTTTGTTTGTTTTTTTGCAAAGCCTGCAGTATACTCCCGCTTTGCTACTTTGGAGAGACTTTTTAGATATTCACAGCTTGCAACAGGAAAAATATTTGACCAGAATTGTGCAGATCTGCAGAATGAATATATATTATTTGGAGAGGAGTTTAGCATGAAAATACATTTTTGAACTGATGTTTTTTTGCACTAATATTTAGAGAAATCGGGGATAACAGCTCAGCAAAACTACCAGCTCAATTTCCATAAAATGTGGTGGAGGATGGTAATTTGCTAGGCCTGGTTTTTTCTCCTCATGGTCCTTGGAGGAGGTCTTGTCCTGTCTTGTTTTCATCTACTGTCGATTTCCCATTGAAGCCCATTGATCAGCATGTTAAACAAATGGCTGCCAATGCAAAAAAATGCTGCTTCCTTTGTCTCGGAAGGCTCCTTTGCATTCATGATTGTGTGAAAGTTATTATTTATTCATTGTTTAAAGGAGGGCAGCGTGGGGTCGAGGTGGACCATGGGGGGAGGTACACGTGCTTCCTGTTTTCTTTGCACTTACGCCATACAAAGAATCCAGCTTCATGTATTGGACTTCAATGGCTTTTGTCGTAACAATATACACAAATTACTCGCGTTACTGACATGCTACCAGTTTGAAGCGAGAAAGATTTGTGTCATATCTATTTCAGTGATTTTCAAAACTGCCTGTCATCAAAAAAGCCCAACTTGGGGGGAAAAATTGGCAGCCTGTGTTAAGCTGGAACTGAGCTCCCTGGTGTCCCATTGTTGCATGAAGCGGCCAATAACAGAGGGTTGTCCTGTGTTAGCTCCCCTGACAGACAAAGTTGAACAATGTTATGCATGTTCCCCCTCGGTGCGAATCAATAGCGACACACCGATGGGGAAAGCGACTATTCTGTGTTAGTGTTTATCATAATGAGGTTTATTTTTTTTTCCAGCAGCACACAAACAATACCGCCGTCTGGCTCTTTCGTCTCGCTGCGGCGCCGATTTAAACAGCAAAGCGAAAGGGCAGAAGGGGACGAATCCATATAACTAACGACAACAAACTGCATATCGGGTTCTTCTCATGTGATTCGAACAAGCTGCTTCCTGCGATTCCCTGTAGGACCCTGCCCAGGAGGATGGGATTATACCCCCTTTACACACAGCAAACAGTGCAGGAGCTCCTCCGAACACTTTCAAAATAGGAATGGAGGCTTTTGACCAGACTGGATCCAATATTGTAAAGTCGTCTCCGGAGCTGCGGGGGAAAGTTACAATGTGTTTGGCTCCTCTAAAGTCACCGAAACACAATGCCGGGCGTTTTCTCGCCATATGCCTGCCTTGAGTATCTGCTCATGCCAGGGGACTTTCTTCTACAGCTCCTTGCAAGGACGCTGGAAGACGAGCCGGTCCATCTGTGAAGAGGAGTCGGGAGCGTGACGAGAGCGTCACTGTATCTTGTATTGGCTGGACGACAAATATGGTTTCATATTGACACTCTGACAACCGTCTTGTTTGACTGATACCGACCCGCACCTTGTCCAGGTTACGGTCCACAAAGTCCAAAGTAGGACACAGAGGAGTGAAAAGACAGACAAGCCCGAAGCTGAGCAGCCAAATATCAGACGGTCTCTGGAGAGGAGAGCCGGAGTCCGAGAAAAAAAGAGAAAGAAATTCATTGGGACAGATGAGACCTTTTATTACAAAGTGCAGCTGTGACACAGAGTTTTTAAAGTCTCCAGCATTACTGGGACACCAGCAGGATTGTGCTCGGGCGCTTGACTTTATTTCCCTTTCTTCCCGGTAATCAAAAGTATGGTAATGACGGCAGCTTTTTCTAAATCTTATCTGTCAGACGAAGTTGCTCAGAATGCGGGCCGTCATGTTCCGAAAAATATGACTGCAAAGAAACCATCTCATCTCATCTCTCTGGGTCATCTCGCCATAAATCACATTTGCACAAATTCTCCATAAAGTTTTCTCCTTGTTTGTGCTCAATGAGCCGTGGTCTCATACATCACGACCAGCAAGGTGACTGAGCCGCAGTCTGGGTCAACAGCCATCACAGCCCAAATGCGCCGTCGCCTGTTGTGAGTCTCCGTCGCCGACTCATCGTAAACTAATTTGTATTCCTCATTATGTGCTGAGCTTTGCCAGCCAGGACTTCACAGAAATTTCACACTAAAAGTAACCAGATAAATAGATTCCAACACTGTTTGTGTGGTGTGAAAGGTGACTTGAGGGGGAAAAAAGGAAAAGTAGAGACCCAAAAAAAACAATGCGGAAAAGGTTAAAATTGATTCTGGCATCAGGAAGTCCATTTAATCAACCCCTTAAAGCGATGCAACAGTGTTGTGCAGACTCTTTGCTCAATACAGCTCGTTAATATTGTCCAGAAACTTTATCCATTCATCACAAGCTCTGCAGAAGTCATATTCTCTGTAACAAAGCTCGCCGCTGTCTGTCTGAGCCGAGTGTTCGACGCGCTGATATTTCCCAGGGTGGCGCTTGCTCGTATTCCATCATCCGTGTCGCCAGAGAGCATTTACATCCCGTACATGAGCCCTTTGGCCTGCGTCTGTGCTGTATCGGTTTGCCAGGGAGGGCAGAGGCCACAAGGGGGCACCACTGAACAATTGTCTATTATGCGTGTGACTACAAAAACACTAATCCCACAATGCAAAGTTCACACAAACCGCATCGGAGCAACAAGGAATTAGCTTGCTATATGTGCTATTAGCTTACTTTAATCCAACATGTTGCATGTCTGTGTTCGTCACAATACACAGGAAGCTAGCATAGCCTCAGCATGCTAACCTACATAACGCACACAAAACTAGCCCCAGCATGTTCAAAAATGCCACTGCATTTTTTTTGGAGGTTTATTCCTTCAGGTTTATTGGAAAAGACCCTTTGAAATGCAGTAGCTTGTATGGTGATGTACACAGTTGGCACATTAGCAAGCTTAGCTTTTGAAGGCCAGAAAACCAGCTAACCTTTTGGGGTAGCATACCTGGGTTATCATGTAGGTATGGAACTGTTGTCGTCTTCTAAATATAGATAATATACATATATAAAGATAAATAAAGCCCTAAAGTACAAAAAACCCCCAACAAAACCCCATAACTGCTCCCAATTTAAGATCTGGTGGAGACCAATCAGTTGCCAGTGGCTTCTTCCTCGACCCGTGCTTATTTCTTCCCATCACGTTTTGTAACACTCTCCACGTAATCCCCGACGATTAGCAAATAAGCCGACGGCACCAGAATCCCAATGTTCTTTTGAGCCTGCGTAGTCCACCATCTTATCTTGCTTTCTGCAGTTCCTCGAGAGCTGTCACGTAGATTTATGGGCGAGGTGCGGCATTGAGGGAACATTGACATCACCTTCAAAACTAACCGATATAGTGACACTTCCAAGGCCTGATGGGAAAACAGGACCTCCCATCCGTTTCCAATGGTTCATTACGGAGCTTCCTGAGGCAGCAGTTTACCTGTTTGGCTGCCAGGTTACAACGCGGGGCTCGGGCGTAGGGCGGGGGTCCGCGCCACGCGAAACGCAAGTCAATGGACCGTCAATATCCTTTGAAGTGACGGAAAGACAGGCGGACGTGTTTGCGCGTGAAACAGGGCGAGTTTGTTCTTTGGCGCCCGCTCATGAATAAACATTAGCTGGGAGAGCAGCAGCTGCTGTTCGCATGCTCTGTTGTCAGTCTGCTTCGTGGCTCCCCCCTAATTATAATCCATTTGAACACTACCACTTACATTTCAATTTCATTTGATCATAGCGCTGAATTCCTACCTGCTGAGAGCTGCGTTGGTGAAAAAAGAAGCGATGTTTATTCCCTTTCATGCATATCAAAGTGTTATTTTTGCAGCAGAGCCAGAGCCACAAACGGAGCCGGGAAAGACAAAAGAATATACAATTATACGGCCGGTAACGTATTCAAAACACTCGTCTCGTCTCCTCGTCTTAATTTCTGAAGCGGTTCTGAACGCGCGCACACACAGGTTTTTGATTCTGCGATGTCGGGCCGCCGCGCACGCCGCCTTCCAGAGGCCGATTCCTGCACATTGGTGCGGCTTTCGGCGGCTGTGAAAGAGCGAGGAGGGAGCTTCTCACGGCCGAGCGGCAACGAGGAAGTGAAGTAAACACCCGAGAGAGCCGCATCAAAAAGAGATACAAGAGCACAAACACGGGGCGAGGGGCCGCTCCGTTACACTGTGTTGGTCAGTTTAGGCCGAGATCAACAGTTCTTTTCATTTTTAAGACTGACGGCAATATGTGTGCACAACGGTTTCTCGGCAACGGGATGCAGCACTCGAATAAAAGACAAACGCGTAAAGATGATGTAAAATGAATACAGATGTGGGCTTGTTCGACGTGTTTGTTTTGTTTAATCCGAATATGCAAAAGAGAAGGAAAAAAACCACAGTACTAAGCCTTCCGATCACTTTGATACAGATTCTTGCACATCAAAATGAATAAATGAAATTGAGGACGCAAAATTATAAAACAGCTCAGAAAATAAATGACATATTCGGAAAGGAGTGAGAAGAAGCATAGCTTATTAGCTCCCACCCCTTTGCCTAAAACATAATACTCATGTATATGTATATATATATATATATATACAGTACATATACAAATATACCCCCATATATAAACACATACACATACGTATAGCAGCATACACACATATGCTAATCTGCTTCCCATCATCATGCCATATGAATTAAAGAGTAAATAGAAAATAATCACTCATAATTGTACAGAATATTCATGTGTTTTGAAATTGATAATTATTGTATATTGGATGTGCTAAACAACATATTTTTGTATATTTTCTTGAACTCATTGATATTTGGACTTTAACTTTAAAGTTATGTATTAAAGATGACTAAATTATGTCAATTTTCTGCCATTATGCCAATCATCAATTTCTGTAACTCAAAGATTAAAGCCCTTTTTGCGCACATCATATTAGGAATAAAGTTGAAGGTAATGTATATTTGATTGGACTTCCTCTCTTCCACCTCGCTGGAAGAACAGGTATGGATCCCTGGCAAACATCTGATTAGAAAGGGGTTAAAAAAAAACCTGATATTGAGTGAAAATGCTCATCTTGCAGAAGTTATTAGCGAAATAAGTTTCTGCCCCTCCCCCATCGGAGGTGCTAGCCTGTATCGTCCCGCCAGCTCGGGGTATCTTTAATTTAAATGGAAATGAGACAGTGGTCCTTATAGATCGGGGATCAGGTGCCTGATCAGTGCTTGATCAGCCTCTCTTGCATGTGTGTGTGTGTGTGTGTGTGTGTGTTTGAAAGTGAGGACAATTTTGAGAAAGTGAGATTATTTATCTCAGCAGCTCCTTGTGTTTGAGGCGTTCCGAGATCTTACATCCACTACGTTGGAAAGGGTTGCGTTTACATACCAGCAGGTCGAGTCATTTTCTGATAACATATTTGCTGCCAGATGTGAAGGTGTGTGTGCGCACGTGTGTTTACGTCTTCCTTCAGAAACAAATACCGGCTCCGGACAAATCGAATTCCCCTGAGTGAGGTGTAAGGTGAACGAATTCAAGGCTGTGCTTTGGACGCCTAAGTAATGAAAACAAGTTTGGAGCGCCAAAAATGCAAACTGTGTGCAGGTGTGTTTGTGTGTGTGTGTGTGTGTGTGTGACCCTCTGAGCATCCATGTGTGTGAAATGAAGAGTTATTGAAGTGACTATATTTATTCCTGTGTGCATCACTAAACATTTCAATATATCACTGGTGTGTGTGTGTGTGTGTGTGTGTGTGTGTGTGTGTGTGTGTGTGTGTGTGTGTGGTGGAGGGGGGTCATCTCCTCCCCTCCCCTCTGATATGGACCGAATCATCCCGCCACGCAGGAGTTTGTCCCAATTATTTTCAAGTGTGAAATCTGACGCCGCAACTGTGACTCACATTCAAAGTTAAAGGGGGGAAAAAAAGAAAAAAGCAAAAAAAAAAAAGCAAAGGGTTGTTTTTTGAGGACGAGAGCTCGTTTCCTGCCTCCATTTCGCCGAGTGTCAGGGCCGATATTAACAGATTGCGCCGCATCTGCCTGCGAGAGCGCTCCCCTCTCCTCCTCGGTGCAGCCAGAGGTGGGATAAACACAGATGGAGTTTCCCTGCAACCAGAGAGGAACATGGTGGCTCCGTGCAGGGGGGGGGGGGGGGGGGGGGGGGGGGGGGTGTCATAAAAACAAGTCGCAGCGTGTCAACATGTTTGTTCGGTGCTGGCGTGAGAAGCTCCGCCCCCTTCACAGTTAAAATACTTTGCACAACCTTGAGTTTCACCCGGTGGTAGTTAAATCATTTGCACTCACTTTTAAAGCGATCGTTGCAGTGATAGCTCGCAACTCCCTCATTATCTACACAGGGGTGGGCGACAGTATTGACAGTACCCCCCCCCTCCCCCCTCCCCCTGTCCCAAAAAACAACAAAAAAAAACCCTTTGGAGTGTCTGGGGTAAAAACGCTTTGCAGCCAAATCCAATAAAATGGAATCGATTGGTGAGCTTTCTTCAAATAAACACCACAAAAAAAAGAAGGGACAAGAGAAAACAGAAGGCCTCCACAAGGCTGCCGGTGTTGATACGAGGGTCCGAATGACCCCAAAAAATGAAACAATAGTATCTAAGATCTCATTTTTAAGCCTTCATTTTCAGTCTTCAGTGGATTTCATTTGATTTGTATTGGACTTCGCACCTGAAAGTCCAGCAGAATGTCAGACAGTCCAATGGCAGCGTGGGAATTTAACACACACACGACATTAGACTGTTAATGAATCCCACACATGGGATACGATGAAAAAAGTAGAAAAAATAAAAATGTAATATATAGAGAGTTATTTAACAGAACATTAAAAAATAGAGTAAAATTATGTACACAGTGCTTGTAGTTGTTAAGGCATTAGAAATGTGCACTTTGTACACAAAAACAACAACTGGAATGAGAAAATGGGTGAACTGTCACTTTAAATATTTACTTAATCCAGGTTTCCTATAAACTCTACTTGCATTTCGCAAATCTGTCTCACCTTAATTTATGCCGAAAGGAAACCGTCACCGGGCAGCTTGAAACAACCATCTGGACCAGAAGTTTAAAAAACAAAACAAAAAAAAGGACTAATATCGATGCTCGTTGATCCACTTTAAAAGCTACAGTTGTCAAACATGGCGGCCGGCGTCGACAGAAACGAGACCGGCGCATCCATCTGCTTTTCACTTCCTCAAAAAAACCTTTTCCTGAGGGTTTACATAATTCTGAGCTCCACCAAAGCCAGTGTAAAAAAATAGATAAATAAAAATATAAAAGTACCGTTTTTTCACAAAGTTTAATGGATCTGCCCCAAAATGTAATTGGCTCCTCCTTGGCTCACCCTTGCAGAGACTCTGGCGTGATTACGTGCGGAGGATAATCAATCTGACAGGCAAACAAACAGACAAACGGCACAAACGCAACCTCCGAGCCGGATTTAATAAAATTCAGAGCGGAGATGAAGATGAATCTGGGGCCGAATGTAGATCTAATGACATTAGAGTAACGCTGCCCCCCCCCATCAAATCCTTCACTCTTCCCTTCTACTTCCGCGTGTTGTTTGAAACGACTCTGCGGAGACGTTTTCTTACGTGAGCCCCAATTACGGTGCATTACTTTGCAGCACAGGAAGCGAATGGTCGCAAAGTACTTTTTGGCACAAGTGAGTAAAATCAATGGATGGCGGCGGCGTGTGGCGGCGGCGTGATCGATGTGCGAGGCAAGCGGGAGGCCATTTATTACAGGGAACAATTAACTGCGACGGCGCGTTTCTGGGCCCAATCGGAGCCATTCTGCCAAAACACCTACATGTGTGTAAAAAAAACCAAACAAACTAGGAATACTAACACTTCCTCCCCGTCGCTCCGGCTTTGTTCTATAAATAAAGCAGCACGTGCCGTTTCTGTGGTGGCGCCTGAACTGTGAATGAAGCACTTGATCTAAATTTGGCGGCGATGACGAGGGTATTGAAACCTGGAGGAAAATAAAAATGGCCGCGACACAGTATTCGGCGCGTGTGAAGCCGTGCGTGTGAAGCCGCGAAGGCGAATCGACAATTAAATCAGACCTCTAAGAGTAGTTTTCCATTTGCCTGAACGCTCTAATGGCGCCGGCAGAGTTGGATTAGGGCTAAATTAACCCCCCGATCACTTGTTTAATCAACGTGGATGTTGGGGAGGCTGCGGAAACACACACACTTACACGCAGGTTTTTTTGGGTTGAAGTTGCGAGTGTAAAACTTTCGGCTCCGGTGTAAAAATAAATCCGATCCAACCGGGTGTGCGTTCTGTCAAATGAACGCCGGAGAAACTGATTGCAGCGGCTGTCGGGGCGAATAAAGGTTTTCGCTGCAAATAAACTTGGTTCTTGTGTTGACGCGTCGTGCCCTTGAGAACATCGCTCTCACGTCGGCGTTTGCGGTTTACAGACTCGGGCCGACCCGAGGAAACCCAGATTCCAAGCATCGACCAAAGACAAATCTGGGTCAGCAGGATTCTGAACTCTCTGAATTGACTTTCACTGTCCCGTCCCCGTCTTTTCATACCTTCACAAACGACTGTGATCAAAGAAGGAGGGGAGGAATCCCAACCGAGGTTGACACGGCAATCTCCTAAAGTGCTCGGAGCGCCGGGAGGAAGATCAGGCGACGATAACCTGCAGGCGGACGGAGCTGCGTCAAGGTCAAGAAGAAACTTGCAAAAAATGGGAGATTAACCAGAGGAAGGGAAAAGGTCAGCGGGGGGGCGGTGACCTTGTGGCCACTGGGGCTCCCTCCATCAGTGATGGGGGGGTTGTTGGCGCGGTTGCCAGGTTGGGAGTGGACGGGTTAAACATCACGGGTTTGGTATCACCATCACACTGGGGCTTTTATTTATTGTGGCTCCGTCACGCGGCGCGGCGGCGGCGGCGGCGGCGCGGCGGGGAGACCCACGGCGGTGCAGAGGTCGATCCACCGGCTCCGCTTGTCTCCTCCCACCGGCGTCCCCCGCCTGCCTGCGCGGCCACACCTGCATCCAACTGGACAAAGTGGGCTCCGGCGGAGGGAGCGAGACAGACAGACAGACAGACAGGCGGACGGTGTTAGACAGAGAGACAGGAGAGGCAGAGACAGACGGAGGGACGGAGGGCGGAGGCAGCGATCGCGGCTCGACCTCACGCCGCCAACATCGCGCCGGAGCCCCGGGGATCCGCGGGCGCAGCGACCGGCGCTGCCACTTCGCAGCCCGGCGACGGCAGCCGGGATCCGCGGGAGGCGCGAGGCGGAGCGCGCCGGAGGAGCGGAGCCGCCGAGGAGCGCAGGTAGGACGGGGAGAGGAGGACGAGGCAGCCGGGGGGGGTGGGGGTGGAGGGGGCAACTTTTAACTCAACTTTTCCTCGTTTTCTGCTCGGATTTCCTCTTTATTAACATTCCTGAAGCCAATATCTGATAATGGACAGTAAGTTTAGATTTAACTTATTTTCATATTTTATTTTTTCTTTTATTCAAGCGTTATATTCGACATACAAATGTTCAATATAGAAAAAATTCCATCTTTATTCTGATCTTTAGTTTCCCTCTATCAATATCTCCAAAGATCTCTCTGAAGAGCCTAAATGATCAGCCAACACTTATTGGGGAGTTCTTTGCTGAAAGGCTTAACTAGAAGTGAATATTCATAGAATTTGTCAAACACAGAGGCTCCGTCTTCGCCCTGCCGTGATGTGAAAACACAGCGTTCCTGTATTTCCTGGAACATCACAATCGACTCCCCAAATGGTGATCGTGAATCCTAACATGTCACAGGAACAACAATGCGAAGCCTCTACCTGTAAGCAGTTATTGATTCCTCAGAGATGAATATATCAGTAGGTGGGAGTGAGCGTTCAAAGGCAATAACCTTGAAAGGAAGATCTGGTGAAGCGCAGTTACGAAGCTGCTTTTCCTCCACGTTTGTATGGTTGTGCAGTCTGGACTTCCCCATCAGAGTGAATAGCTTATTTGCATGTCCATGTGAAACAAGGAAGTGAAACATGTTGACACGGTTTACACTTTAACCTTTGCACCACTTAACCAAGTGCAGAGGAGCGAAGGTCCCGTGTGCGCCGTAGATCTCAGGGCTGCTGTTATATACCTAGAGGTCGGTTTTGCTGCATCGTGGAAAATCCATAACGCACAGTGAGAGGAAGTGTTGTTGATGCTGTATTCAAGTTATTGCGATTGGAGCAGATCGATGCGGTGTGCCGGCATGACCCCCCTGTGCCACTTTGCTCATATAGATCTGCTGTAACCAACCTCGCACCAAAGATGGCAGGACCGTCTGCGCTGGCTCACGCACCGCCTACCCTCCACTGCGCCGTAAAAAATACTTTAAAGATCTTTTAAGACGAGGTCTCGCACTTAAAAACAAATCGGGCTGAAAACAACACGGTATAGACCTCATTAGAAAAGAGCCCGGAGTCAACATTGGAGCTCTGGATGAAAGAGCAGGAGGGAAAAACAAAGTAATTGGTGATTGAGTCTGCAGATGACCGTGCAAAGCGGCGCATTGTCCCAGTGGTGTTATATGAGCTCGCTATAGGTGAGGTCTGTAAGTGTGTGTGTGTGTGTGTGTGTGTGACACAGATGCCAGACACTGAGTGGAACAGGGACTGGGGCAGAATCTTAAATATCCCCAAGAGGCATTTAGTTTCACCGTCAGCAGATACACAAAGTCAGGTGTGTAGCGCGCCGTCAATAGCGGCTGTAGCGACGGCGTGCTCGGCTGTCCCCCGTGCAGGACACGCGTCCACCTACGAGCGCAATCGATGCAATCGAGCCGGTTCATTTCAGGGTTAGCGGAGGACCGATGATTTTATGTCGAGTGATATCATTCTCAAACACAAGTTGAAGTTTCTTCATACAGGGTTGGGGTTTGGTGACGTGTGCACTCACACCTGTTGTTTGTTGGCTTTGTTCCAATTCAGCTGTAATTAAGCATTTGACTCCTATTGACTTCCAGTGGTGACAACAACAAAAAAGTACAGAGGATACCAAATAGTTTTTGTTTTCCCAAAAAAGAACCATTTTTTTCACCCAATTTTTGGTCGACCTGTTTTTGTGAGTTGCTTTGCCTGCTCATGTTGGTACTGGAAGCAAAGTGATGACAACATTTCTCGATTAAACTCCTGTATGATTTTGGTGTTCACATTTATAAAAATTGACCAAATATTTGGACGTGAATTCCAAACAAGACTGGGATGAAATGTACATTCTACAACCATGCTACCAAGAGTTTTGCTAATATCGGCAAGCTAGCATGAACTGCTCTCTGTTGACATTCATGTCGTCCCAGAGAAAATAAGAGACACTCACCAAACTCACCAAAGTTTCACAGAAATCTGTGTTTTTTTGCCTTTTTCATCATGTTTCATTGATGGACCACATATTTGGGCGGGGAAATGCTCTGATTCCAAACAAGACTGGGAAGAAATGTCTACAATCATGCTAGCAAAAGTTACGCTACTATTTGCAAGCTAGCATGAATTGCTCTCTGATGACGTTCACGTCTTCCCAGAGGAAATAAGAGGCACCAAAGTCACTCAAGTTTCTTGGAAATCAGTGGTACTTTGCCTTTCCTTCATCTTGTTTCGTCGATGTAATGTAATAAAACGCACTGCCTCTTCCCTGTCACCTTCCACCAAGTTTGGGCCGTAAAAGTCGGACAGGGCGAAGCTCCATGGAGGCAAACAGAAGGTGCTGCGTCACCGTCTGTAGTCAACAAACAAGACAGGCAGACTTCAAATCAGCCGCTCCCTCATTACAATCATTAACGCTAGACAGCCAACATCGCATTAGAATATGCTCAATATCACCTCTGAACCCGCCAGAGGAGGAGGAGAAAACAACAGGGAGGAAAAAAACCGAGGTAGCCTCTTTCCCAGTCGTCAGCAGGAGCGAGGCAGAAGGGGACCAGCATGTTAATTGGTGATTTGATTAGTGTTTTAATATTGCAGCTGTGCGCGACAGAGGAAAGCAACTGGCTGCCCAGAGGTTTTTTTAATCAGCAGTCGCCCTGCGATGCCGGGACCGAGCGGCTTCATCTCAAAGATTCACCATTACGCTCGTCCTTCACTTAATTTCCCCTTCTCCAAAAAAAAGCAGCGTGCCTGTCGTCGTCTTTAGTGGCATTGAAGTTTGCGCGAGCGGGCCAGGGATGCTCGAGTCCTTTTGAATGAGACACAGGATGACTAATGGTGCAAAAGCTGAGCCGAACTCCGGCAGACTGGGCTGGCTGACGTGTTTGTCAGCAGCGGCGGTGTTCGCCACCGAGAGGAAGCTGGATTTAAAAAGAGGGAAATGCCATATGCCATATTAGATAAGAGATTGAAAATGTTTTTTTTTTGCGCATTTCCATGAATCATGCTTTATCTGCTGTGTTTGTGTTGGGGAGGAAGGGTGTGTGTGGTGGCGGTGGGGTGGGGGATTAACCATTCTGAGATGTTTTACTGAGGGATTGATGCTGAGAGGGAAGTGGGTGGAGCGTGAGAAGGGTGGGGTGTGTTGGCGACGGGGGGGGGGGGGGGGGGGGGGGACATGACAATGACACCAAAACCTCACGAGAAAACAATGTAAATGCCACAATGTCAAAACAGATGCAAGTGGGGTGTGTGTGTGTGTGTGTGTGTGTATGCGCGCGTGTGTGTGCGCTTTGAGTCAGGCAGGGGTCTGTAGCTGAGACATGAGAACCCGCCCCCCCAAACCCACCAACATCCCACCCACCAAACACCAAAACTCCAGAGCAGACAGGGAGAGATAAGAAGTTGTGGAGATAAAGAACAGTGGTGGTGACACACACACACACACACACACACACACACACACACACACACACACACACACACACACACACACACACACACACACACACACACACACACACACAGAGGCAGAGGAGCGAGGTGGGAAAGAGAAAGAAGGAAAGAAAGGTGCGGAAAGGCTGGCGAGATAAGCAGAGGAAAACAGATGGAGATGAGTGTGTTTGTGTGTGTTTGTGTGTGTGGATAACGTGTCGGGGGGGCAGGTCTTGGCCAGTCGTGCCAGTCGGGGCGACGCTGTGCCATAAACTGAGAAATGAGCTCGCTCGGTAAGAGTGGAATTAAACCACCGGAGAGGATCCAGGGAGGAAGAAGGGAGGATGAAATTAATGTCCGCTCAGACTTGTCTGTGTCTAGCAGCTTTTTGCGGGGCGTCAAAATATAAATATGTTGCTGCTTATCAGATCGGCGCCAGCTAATTAGCGTCAAAGGAGGAATAAATCAGCCGCGAGCCCCCAATAAGCAAAGTGGTTAACCTTAGAATTGCAGCTTGGCGCCGATGCGACGGGACGCCGGCCGCTCTGTCATTCCCACTTTGTGCTCCGAACACCAGTTGTTGTTGCTCGGTGCAGCCGGAGCTGAGCGGGCTGACGCGTGGAGCGCTTTACAGCTTCTTAGCGCCGTTATCGTGTCAGAGGCAAAAGGAGTGAGGATGAATCTGACAGGCCAAGCTGAGCCGAAAGAGAGGGAGAGGAGAGCTAACACTAGCTGTTAGCAACTGCCATTGATGGTATTAAGCAATTTTAAGATGTATTCTAAACTATATTATAATTAGAATAGAAAAATCTGATTCTTGCTGTACTTTTTTGCCAGAATTATGACACCTGGTGACCTTTATTTACCACCGATGGACCTTTTATTAGCCTACATTGTCTTGGCACTATGACAAGAAATCTTTGTCCTCATGGGTAGAAAAAAAAGTGGGAAACATTGTAGTTAAAGTCACCAAAAGCCTCTTCTGTCGGCTAGGAACGCCTGTGCTAAAACTCACAGCATGGCTTTTTGAAATAATTGGACCGGCTTATTGGCAGACGCCAATGCTAGCATGTCTAAAAAGGTTTGAGGGAGAAGTTGCTGCATCTAAGTGATTCCAGCCGAGCGTAAATCCTCTCCCTTCTCTGTGTGCAGGTGGCTCATTTTGATTAAGCTTGTAAATCAGGGTGATAATCATACATCTGTTTGTCGAGCTTTGAGTCTTGAGCAATTGCGGCGGCTGTCAGAGAGATATAGCTGTAGCCCAGCGTCGTTCCAGGCGCAAGGCTAAGCAGGTAAGCCGGGGTGAGCCGCGGAGTCGGGTTTTACAGCGCAGCAGATAAAGTGTTCTGTTTTTTTCCCCCCTTCTTTCTTTTCCCTTGTCTTAGGTTGAGAGGCTGAAGGACAGCGACACTGACTCGGCCATTGTGTCCCCGCCGATTCCGGACGGAGCGGCGCTCCCTGGCCGCCCCGGCTGTCCATTGTGACTCCTGAGAAGAAAGGAAGATCCAGCGTGTCGACATAAAGAGCCATTCAGCATCCTTCTCTCTATGCCAGCCACATTTGCAACCCCAAGAACAGCAGTGAAGCCTCAGCACTATCCTTAGCCGCGAGCCCCGTTCCATCCCAGGCCCCCCTCGCCCACGTCCCACAGCCCCTTCCCTCACCGCAGCCCCGGGTTCAACCCTCAGCTTCTTGCCCCGTTTCGGAGTCCCGGATGACAGCTCCGGAACATCCGTTAGCCTGCCGCTCGGCGCGAGCCCTCTTTCCTCCCCCTCCATCCCCCGTGGCGCTTGGCACCGATGCCCATCACATAGACAGATGGAGCCAACCCTGACCCCTCTCCTCGCCCGCGGGGACGCCAAGAGAATCAACGCCTGACTAGAGGAGAGGGGGGGGGGGTTGTGTGCGAGCGTGTTGTAAGAGAGGAGGAGGAGGAGAGAGAGATAGAGGGAGGAGAGGAGTATTGCTTTGTCACCACGGCAACACATCACCCAGCCTCCCATGGACTCCCCTTCAGCTCAATCCCGGGCCCTAGGATAAAAACGTGCACAGCGGGAAACCCGGCAGCGGGACCAGAAGGACCCCTTTTTTTCTCAACCCCCCCTCTTCTAAAAATGTGCTCGACATAGTTCTCGCTTTGATATCTTGTTCCGAGAGAAGATGTGAAAGCTGACGAAAAATCCTAAATATAGCGGCGCTGTTAGAAAAGAGACGGGAAGTCGCACCAAGATGGATTTTTAAAATGCCAAAGGAACGCCGGAGCCCGAGGTGACGGCGAAGCTTTACCAGCGAATTTCCAATCCTGGCTCCCGCTTTTTGGTTTTTCCTCCCGGCAAAGATGATTGCCATTCCATCACGTAAAGCATCAGCAAGTAGGCCGCTTCATTAATCGTGCCTCTGACAACCACGGCAAAGCAGAAGAACCAGAAATACATCACGGACTCTGGCCAGAGGTTCCCCATACGAGCGTAAACATCCACTTTTTTGCCTCAACAACCCATTGTCAGATTCCGGCCCCTCCACTTCCTGGTGAACTCGCACTGCTGACTGACTGACACACTGATTAGCATATAATGCCAGACAACCAATTTTAAAAGAACCACGCATCAACATCATAAAATGAGACACTAATGGCCGTTGAAATGAATTCAGCCGGCCGGCGTAACAGAGGGGGGAATACTGGAGTCCCAAAGCTTCCCAGGTAATTGGAGTGCGGTATAGTGTTTTTTACTCCACAGCACAGCTCCTCTGGTGACCTTGCAAGCTGAAAACTTAGACGAAAGAGGCAGACGACAAGGAATACACAGAGAGACGCGGTGCGGCCGTGCTCAGAAATTATCTTTCAGGGGTGTTTTCATCATTGCTCTGGACGCATTAGCATAACAGAGAATGTTTGTACCGTTAGCATTGGTCCGCCTTTTCAGTTTTCAATGCGGAGCATCCGCGACTCGCTTACTATTCCTGTCACTTGAAAGAGACCCATTTAGGAGTATATAGTATCCGTCTTAAATAAATTGCGATGACAATCCCAAATGGAGCTTTTATAAAGCTCTTCCACTGCATATTCTCCTGTCTAATCCGCTCTCTCTGATCAGCAACTTGCTCCTAAAGAGGTTTCCCTTTGATTCAGCAGAAGTTTGGATGCTCCATATAAAACTCCCCAATTGAGTCAAAGGAAGGTACGAAGTGGAATCAGTCTGCTGCGCCGTCGGCTCATCATGTTTACAGTCTGTTACAGTAGCATCGTTAGTATTTTTCATGAATATGCAAGCAGTGCTGTGGGAGTTGTGTGAATTTCACAGTGAAGGTGTGAAGCTCCATCGTTAGACATCGCGGAGGTTTTTCAGCACACCGGTTCGTTGGACTGGAACGTCTCATTCCTGACCCACCCGTCAGTGTGGGATTCCGTAAGCAGGACAAAAATGACCCTCTAGTTTTTGCAAGATAAGAACGAGGCAACGCTCAATATTCAGATATAAGCTTCAGGCTGGTCTTCCATGATGCTTTGAAAAGCCAGTTTCGATTATATGCTGGGATTTGCTTTCGCCCTGCACGCTTTCTATTACTTAAAAGGTACCCAGCCCAGAGTGAGACAGTGAGTCAGTGCTTTTTTTAATGGTATTTATGAGGCCGATATGACAAGGCTGATATGATAGAGTCTAGAGGTCATACAAGTTGTAAACAGTGAAAGGCAGACGCAGACCAACTGCGCGAGACTTCGTGTGGACAGACATCAGAGCGGGAGCTCGATGCCAGCAAGACTATGCAGCCCCGTTGCATAGCCAGTCACATTTAATGAATCAGAAAATAAGCTTTTGTGAACTTTTTTTACAAAGAAAAAAACCCCTTTACGAGACAAAGGATCGGAGGGTGGTGAGATATTATTGTTTTTGTCACCTTAACTCCTTTTATGCCTCAACCTCATGCACACACACTTCAATTACTGTGCTATTTTCGTGGCACTACCTGTCAGCGACACAGACCTCCAGCCATCTGGGATTAATTAGTGACTCAACAAGCGCACACACGCGAAAAATGAGCCTTCATCTCGTGTCAGTTCGTATGAAATATACATCATAGCCGAACAAACACGCATGCACTTTTCATGGCTGTAGCCTTTCGGGGCCGGTTTACACCTGTTCGGGCTGGCAAAATAAAAAACACTCTCGCAAGCACACAAACAATCATCCATCAGATACAGGATGTGAAAAGCTTCCAGAACAGCATGTTGCCAATAAACACCCCTCCTCCTCTGCTGTAATTACCACACTCCTCATTTCACACCTTGTGCATGCACCTCATATCTCCCCGTGTCACTGTTTGTGCTCTGACTCGGTACAAGGCGATGGCTGTCCACCCTAATAAGAAATGTGATCTTGCATTTAGTTTACAGTCTTTTCCAAACACGGGGGGAAAAAAAACCTTTTTACTCTTCCCCCCCCCCTTTTTTCAAAAGCGATTTCCAGGGGCGAATGCGCGATCATGCCCAGATTGACATGTTATCGTGTTATTTCTGCAGAGCGGCGCTTGTGCTAACAAAACCCACGGACTGCGAGGACAAGCCGTAACTCCTGTCAGCCCGTGTTTTGGTGCGCGTGGGCTCGCGCCGTGCACGGCTGACTTTGATAGAAATAAAGCCGCTGACAGGTTTTTTAAAGGCAAGCTGTCAACGGCCCTAACCTTGAGGACGTTGTTTGTTCGCACGTGTGTGTGTGTGTGTGTACGTTTACATGATCGCGTTATGGGGGTGTGATGAGGTTACAAACTAAGGTGGGTGATAAAATATGCTGAGGCAAGGCAGGGGTTGAAGGAAGGAAGGAGGGGGAATAAAGCAGGACATAATAGAAAATAGTAAATTTGGCTGGTATAACGAGCTTTTACCTGACGCGTGGTAAAACACTCTACACTACAGATAACGGCGCAGAGCAGATAACGTACACACACACATAAGGGAGGAGGATTTATTGGCATGACTAGTTCTGGAGAGTTCCAAATGGAGGGACTCTGGTGAGTCAGACTGGGTGTGTGTTTGGGAGGGTGAAAGAAAATTTACATCTACATGAGCTATTTGTTGGTGTTGGTCTAAGCCTCGTTGTGGGGACCCAGGACTCACCTCCTTTACGGGATCCAGTAGCATAGACATGGTTTACATCATGATTTATTTTAAGGAGTGTAAGTCAGTGTCATGTTCTCAGTGATGGAAATGCACTTGTGTGTGAATGTAGTTGGGCAGTTTATTCTGCCGGCAGCCAATGCTTGTTTTATCCCATCGCCCCAGTAGTGGTAACTCATTAGCATAGTGATAATGAGAGATAGAAAAGGTTGCCGGTGTCAGCACACCAAGTTTTTTGTTTTTTTTAACACAAAGTAGTAAGTTTGGATGTTCAGAGAAAGTACGAAACTGTGTGTGTGCATCTTTTAATTTGATGGATTTTTATCATCCAGCGATTGCAAAGATGCACAAGAGTAGAACTTGTTTAGAGGAACTTACCAAAGAGTGCTGATTCTTCTGATTGCAAGTCTGTCTCACCTTGGGTCACATCTCAGGGTGAGCAGCCAAAGTAGAACGAAAGCAATGCCGACTACAATTTCAGCTTTTAGCTTTCTCTTTGATTCAGGGTGCAGAGACGAGATTGTTTGCATTAGTTTTCTTTGTTCAGAAAGCCGTCTCGAAATGAAACACTAAAATTAACTTTCATCTCTTCCAGGTGAGTTGTGCCGCTTTGCAGAATCAGGATCAGCTCGTCGGCTAATTCATGGACATTTTGATTCTCAGCCTCAGATGTGAGAACGGAAGGAGTTCAAGATGCCTGATACCTTTACTTTGTATACAGACACGGAAGGATTACACTACGATACACAATCAAGTGATTTTAATGGATTAACTTCATTTCCTGTGTAGAGTGGCCACCGTTTCAAGATACCTGTGGGATTTTCAGGTGAACACAGAGCAAGCAAGCCTTTAAAACCCTCCCAGAAACACCACTAGTTCAGATACCGATTGCCTTTGCTCACTGTCATAAGGGGTAAAAAAGGATTCATAGGCGAGTTGTACTTACGCTGTGGTGGTGGCAGCCTTCGCGTTCAGGCTGCGAGTGGCAGCAGGATGCCCGAACTGGACAACTTCCCCCCCATGCGGGGACAAAACAGCCCCGCGGACCCGGCTCAGATTCAGCACAGCATCCTGGAGGAGCAGGTGGAGCTGTGGTGGTTCAGGGATCCCGGGAAGTCTCTGCTGTGCTACGTGGTGGCTGTATTCCTAATCCTGGGCTGCGGGCTCGGTGGCGTCGGCCTCCTCTCCACCACCACCAGCGTCTCCAGCGAATGGCGGCTGGGAGCGGGCACGGCCCTCTGCCTGCTGGCCCTGGGCGTCCTCCTCAAGCAACTCCTCAGCTCGGCCGTGCAGGATATGAACTGCGTGCGAAGCAGGCAGCGAATCGACATGCTGAAAAGCGGGGGGTTGTCGGACCTCCTGGTGGTTCTGATTACCGGACTGTCGCTGCTGATTTGCGGAGGGGTTCTATTGCATCTAGCTCTAGCTAACCACATGCCAAAACCAGGACAAGCACTCAATGACATGTACATCTCCGGAGTGGTCTTGCTGGCTGGAGGAGGCGCTGCGGTTCTTGGCGTTGGGATTTACTCCGTGGTGGTGGTCCTTCTCGAGAGGACGAGGCACGGACGGAGGCTGGTGGACCGGGTTTTGAATATCTTCACCGTTTCTGGACACATGGACCACCAGGCCCGCAGAGAGACTACCTCCAGTCTGGCTAACCTCATTTAAAGATTTAACTACAATAAGGTTGTCAATCTCTTTCTCTTAATGTCTGAACATTTGTCTCTGGCTCATGTCGAAACATTGTGAAAGATCTGACCAAAACTAGCTTCATCCTTTACTCGCTCTAGCTTGGTCAGCAGCTGATTTGAGTGTGTATAAAGGTTGATGAGTGGAACTGTAATACCACCTTGATGATGATGGTTGTAGCAATGAGCATGAAAATCTCAGTCTCAATCAAGACTGAAATGAGGAAAGAATAACTCGCTGATTGAGTGTCCCACTTAAGATCTGTTTCACTACATGCAAGCAGGTACAAAATGGTACTCCAAAGCTCAACTCAGCATTTTCTTACCAACTGTAAGTCTTACTTTATTAACATGGGCGGAAAAAAAGCCAAAATCCTCGTCCCTGCGAAAGTTTGGCGAGAGGAGTCTTCATATGCACCAAAACCAACCAAGCTAGAAAGACTTTTGACCAAGTCAGTATTTAGGGGGATCTGGTCAAATGAAAAGCACATATCACAGCTGAAGTACTCCAAATAGTAAAGGGACAAGCACGGGTGGATTTTTGTGATGCTGCTGGAGAGTTTCAATCTGGAATTGGAGTGAAAGGCCTGTGACATCGCCGACAAGGGTCATTTCATTCGCTGTATAAAGAGGTCTTGTTTGTTTCGACAAAAAGCGCCAAGAAGCCGCAGTGAACACAGAATCCCATCTCGAAGGTGACATGCAGTGTTGGTTACAAGGACTATTTTCAAACATATTGTCTATGTTTCCTGACAAAGTGTCCTTGGGCTGCTCATCGGACCACCTGTTGACTTAACAGCGATAGAACATTGACAACATGAATTAATCTATATAAATGTTATTTTTCTTTTCCCATGAGGATATGACGACAATGTAGTTGGTGGAAACGACTATGAATCAAACCGGAGGATGCCAATGAATGCGTGGATGGATGAGACTAAACTCTTGATAATTGCAAGGACACATGTGATTTGATTCCTTTCCGCCAGTTTCGAAACCCTTCGTGCAGTCTGACTGTGTTTGTGACAGACATGATTGTTGGAGAATTATATCACAGCACTTCGAATGTACATATTCTTTGTGGAATTGTTTTTTTTCTCGCACGAACACCATCCTGCGGTACATGATCTCCCACAAAGCCCCGTTAATCTATATTTTTTCAACACACGTTAGTTGACGGCACAATGTGAAATGTAGACTAATCGAGCAGAAATCACAGTTAACGCCACCGTCCGTATCAGTACTGAGCTCTTTAGGCTTCTCAGCTCATTGTTTTTGCAGGAAGTCTCATTGTTCTTGTCAATCCCCCTTAGGCACACATTTCAACACCCACCAAACTGGCAAACAGATAAAGTGTGTGATGAACTGAAGCATCCTGTTAAATAAAGCGCCAATCATTTCCCGCCGGGGTTGATGGTTATCGAAACAGAGCTAAAGAGAGTGTAAATGGAAACCACGAGGAATCTGTTGCACCGTTGGGCGATTAGCAGGCAATGTCAAAGAGCCATAAAAGACTCTTTGACGTCGTCAAGTTTGCTCCCTTTAAACAATCAGTCATTTCAAAAAGTGTCAGTCTTTCGTAATGAGATGGAAATACTCCATGACACCCATCTCCAGAGCTTCTGAGCTGACAGATGATGCGTTTTGAAGATACTGGGACCACATTTTCTGCTAACAAATAAATGTGACTTCTGCAGTGAAAAGATAAAATATATTCACACATTTTGTGATATTTTTCTTGGGAATTTGGCAATTTGGCATTTCATCACCCTGTCTAATCTCAACATCTACACCTCCACTGATTTGCAAATGTTGCACAAATTGAAAATGCCAATTACACTGGCTTTGACAAAATGTTATGTCCTCGCAGCTTTAAAGGGAAAATGTGACAATTAAAAAAAAAAAAAAAATCCTCCTCTGAGGTAGTCTTGGGAAATTTTAAACGTGGTTAGGATGAATTAGCAGCAGTTACATCATTTTGGTATCCCTGAGGTACAAAAAGAAGATGGTTGACAGTTGTTTCATATAGGCTTTCTTTTTTTAAATGAATTGGTTCATTTAAGGCTGGAAAAAAGTTTTCTAAACTTTACGGCAAGTTTACTATAATGTTTCTTAGCGCGTGGAAGTGTCAAATTGTAGCACTTTTCATTAACCAGTGTCATATTTGGCCAAGATAGAGAGCTAATTATCAATCACCACACAAGAAAAGCAGAAATAACGGTGATAGAGAAAAAAAAAGCACAAAAAAACAAAAGTGAAATTGAAACCATTACATCAACAAAGGCTGTCATAGAATTTCGATGCACTTGCGAAAGTTTCAGCCGGGTCGCCAATAGGCTTAATCATTTTTCATTGAATTGGGTGGATCTGCAGAGAGCTGACGCCGCCGCATTTATTATTAAATCTCATTTGTCTCCGACAAGTTCAAACATTTACTGAAAAAAGAAAGGTCTCGTTTTTCAGGAAAATTAATCTGACGTTATTAAGGCAAAAGGGAAAAAAAAAAAACACCCACAAAACTGGGGAATTAAGGTGTTTTGTTATACATTTTCAAAAGCCTTTGAGAGTCATCGCTTACGCCGTCTTACAGAGGAGAATTCAGAAGAAAGGTCTCGCATTGTGCTTCTTATGTTTGTGTGTGTGTGTGTGTGTGTGTGTGTGTGTTTGAGTCAGTCACGCCTTTTTATCAGTCTGCACATATATTGCCTTGAGACAAAAGGGGTCACACAGTTAACCATTGTTGGTGTGATGACAGACAGCAAAGTGGAGGCACAGAGCACAAGGCGGCGGTCCGCAGGGGCTGGCGTTGGCTAGCACCGGTCTCTCTGCCTCTGACACACACACACACGCACACACACACAATAAAACAAGAACAGGCTGCTCACTGCGCTCTCGCCACATCTGCAGAGCTCTCGCACTCCTTACTTACGCGGGTCTCGTCTTTTGACCTGCAGTGGGATGGAAGCAAAGGGTGGGGGGGGGCTGCGCATCCGTGCATGACAGCCGGAGAAAAGATGCTGCGGAGGGGGGGGGGCATCTCCGTTGTAGCCGAGACAAAGGAAAATTTGATGCAAACTCACAAACAAGACGGGGAAATAGACCTGACAGATGTGCTCGGCTATAACTTACCGCTCGAGTGGGGGAATCCGCATATTTTCCCTCCTGAGTTGAGGGTGTGAAGCCCACATCAGTACAGTTACTGCACAATACACAGACTGCAGATGCCACTTACATGGAAAACGATGTACCTTTTAGCATGTAGCTCTAACCTCTGCTGGGTCCCTCTCATCCATTGGATAACCACGACAACAACAGCTGTGTACAAAGTTTTAGACCCAGAATAAATACAAACAACACCTTTTGGTAAATGTTGAGTTGTCACTGACTATGTACAACATTTACATAACATTTAGAAAGTCAACAAGACAGACATTAATAATAATAAGTAATCCGCTAAGTATTCCGAAACAAGGTACAAAAAAAAGTTTATTTCCAAATATATCCCTTTGCTTCCTATGGACAAACAGTGGTTGATAAATTAATGGAAACAAATAACACACAATCATTAAAAATCGTCATTGGTGTCTGAAGTATTCGCCCCCCCCCCCCCCCCCCC
>CAESWR010000685.1:407807-422373 GCA_903171835.1 Mullus surmuletus | reverse complement strand
AGGGGTCGCGCGGTGTCTAGCATCACAGGAAAGGAAACAGCCCATATAAGGCTTTTTCATATTTTTGTTAAAAAATAAATCTCATAAATCTCAACTCATCGTGACTATTTTGAGAATCTCTGCAGAATTTCACCAGAAAAGGCTCTCTTTCCCCCTAACTCTCACTATCTGTGAAGTGTAAACATCCGTGAGGGGATCTGCCCCCCCTAACCCCCCCCCCGCCCCCCCCACCCCAGGCGATAGCGGAGCGATGACCTCATGGCTGAAACGGGGCCGAGTGAGTAAAAGGGGGCGAGTGATGAGCTCAGGCCGTCCCGCTGCAGCAGCTTGGGTGGGAACCGAGCGAGCGAGGAGGGAGTGGACGCCGCAGCCTCTGACAGCACGCCGTATTTGTGGCCGATGACTTCATGAGTGGACCTTGGCGGTGACAGCGGAGGGAGGGGGGCGCGGGGGGATGATGAAATCCATCCGCCGCACATTTAAAACAACAACAATAGATAAACACCGTCACTGTTTTCAGCGCTCCTCAAACCTGCGCACCAGCGTTCAGATAATCAGTTTTTTTAAATTCGCAACAAAACGTCTTTTTCCTCCGAGGGTCTCAGAGGGTCCGCGTTCAAAAAAAAAAGAGCGCTTTTGAATTCATTAGAAAGAGCAGCGTTTTTTGTTTTTTTTTGTAGAGTGAGCGCCAACCTCCGCAAATAGAACATTACCTAATTACAAGTGCAGGGTCGTTAAAAAGCCCCTTAAAACAGGAGATAATTGCTGTTGGGGGGGGGAGGGGCGGGGGGGGCGACGTCAGCCCTAATTAGAGCGCGAGCAGTTTGTCATGACGTCGCGCTCACGGCCACTCCTCACTCGAGTAGCTAATTAGCGGGGTGATCAAACAGGCAAGAACCCTAATGAGTCAATGTAAAATTAATCGGTGTGTGTGTGTGTGTGTGTGTGTGTGTGTGTGTGTGTGTGTGTGTGTGTGTGTGTGTGTGTGTGTGAGTGTGTGTGTGCCGGGTGCACTTCAGCAATGCAAACACGCTCATAAACCAACAACTCCGACCTCTGGCTCTCTGCGCCTTATTAAGACGTCGCTACTTGACGCTCGCCCTCCAAGATGCGCCGCGCTGCCTCTGGCTCGGCTCCCTGGCGGCGGGCCGGTTTAGACCCCTGCCAGCAGGGGGGGGTGTCACACTGGGAGGGCTGGGTGGGCGGGCGGGCGGGCGCCGAGCAGGGGCCCACAGTGCATGGAAGTACTCATACATGTGTGTGTTAAAGGGATAGTTCCCATTGTTTGACATGAAGTTGTATGAGATCCTCGCCATCACACATCATCAGCAGTGACTTTTCCCCCAAATGTGGAACTACTGCAGACGGAACTACTTTCTGCAACCGTTTTACAGATGGACATTTGCACACTACTAATTTGTAGGAAGAAAAGAAAAGAATGTGATGGTGAAATGTAAGCTGCTCCGAAGGCAAAAACTCTGTTTAGAATAAAGAATTCATGTTGATTTTGGCATTTTGTCACATTTTAGTGTTATTTGGCAATTAAGGTAAGGTATATCTCAGGTGATGTCATGGAGTAATCCAAAAGTAATGTAAAAGTACTGGCTTCACTTAAAGTATAAAAGTAATGTAAAGGGGCAAAAATGCCATTAAGGTCAAAAGCTTAGGGTGCGCCACAGGGTCCTGTAGTGCACAAGCCCACCTCCCCACAAACACGTTTCTAAAGGCCAATGTTATGTTAAAATGTTAATTGGGTAAAATGTTTGCATTCATGGCCATTGAAAATGAACAACATTTTAGTACATTGCAAATACATGAAAGAACCATGTGAGTACTGAGCAACAGTGTATGTTTGTACTTCTCATCGAACCAATCACAGTCACTCTATCCGGATTGATCTCAAAAGGTTTTTGTCTTTTTTTTTTTTTTTAAAACTACTCCAACACTGGCCGGGAGTGATATTTCTGCAGTATTTCAGTTCATTTTGTGGTTGGGATTTTTTTTTTTGGGGGGGGGGCAGTAATTCCTTGGGAGGGATGGGCCGAGATTTATCACTCCCTTTATAAAAATGGCTGATCCGTCTCTGTCGGGCGAGAGATTCTCCCTCTTGTTTGCCTTTTTGAAGCGCTGCGGCCGTTGACTGAGGAGCCCTTTAATGCGATAACGAGCTCAAGCTGGAGCGACGAAGGGGCCGGAGCAGCCCGAGCCCCGGAACATGAATTAACGAGGGGGTGGGGGGGGGGGAGTGGATCAAGGTGGCAGGTGGTTTTAATGTGCCTGCGGAGCGCGAGCGAGAGTGTCTGCGCTGAATCAACACGCGTGATGTCCCGTCTTGCCGTGTTATGCTTGCCGAATACTTTGCAGAGCGGCAGCGGGAGGAATAAAAGGACGCGGTTGTTCGCACCGACCGGATCGAGCCAAGAGGCACGAAAACAGGAATTTGCTGCGTCAATGGAAGAAAAAAAAAAGAAAAATCACAACATGCCGATTTAACTTGCACCGGCTGAGGAAGCCAGTGCCTTCAGTGCGTCACACACAGACTCTGAAAGGGGAAGGGAGGTCCGTACTTTGAGGGCTTTCTGAGCGGGTTCGCTGGAGCCGATGACGATGAGGCCCGGACCCCCCATGCTGCAGAAGCTCTTCAGGTGCAGCCCCTCCAACACCGGCACCGTGGACACGGCGTAGTCCTGCAAGACACAAGCAGACGCATCAACACCACACAGCCAAACAGCCGCTCGGTTCGCCAGATTTCAAGGCAGCCCATCCATCTCTCAAGGAATTTCAAAGTAAAAGCCCTGGTGGGCGGTGGGACCGGGGCAGGAATGACGAATTGCTTTGCACGGCCATCAATCAAGATAGAAAAAGGTCTTTATCTTTAAATTTCAATCTGGGCCAATGGGAAGAATGCAACCACTCCTCTAACTTCAAATCGAATCTTTTAGTAGCTGCTCGACTTAAGTTTAGAATCCAAAAGACTTTTGGAGTTTCAGGCCAGAGCACATCGATCGACCCCGTTATATTGGATCTGGCTGCCATGACAATGCGTTGATTCAATTTTTCAGGGTAATTATCTCTTCAATTGTCATTGGAGTGACTTGATGGAGTGCTGCAGTGGGAACCACTTCCTCTCGAAGGCAAACGAGGCCGTTGAGACTGCGTTTGAGCTCGTAAAGAGGTTGGAGTCGCACAACAAAGATTTACTGCTTGCTGGAATAATCGTTCTGATTGAAGGACTTTCTAATAATACAATAATAACAACATCTATTTGTAGAGCACTTATCAAAACATGGTTACAACGTGCTTCACATTTGGGGTGTCCCGATCCGATATTGATATGGGATATCGGTCCGATATCAGTGAAAAAAAACGAGTATTGGATTATATCGGCCTGCATCTAAAATCTCCGATATAACGACTCCAATACAAGCAGTCCGTTCCAGACTCCGGTCCAGCACTTCTAATCAGGGGCAAGGAAAAACTCCCTTTTAGGAAGAAACCTCATCGGCCATCTGCTTAGACCGCTCAGGTTACCAAACCCTGTGAGGAAGATGTCACTAAACATCTTCAACGTGATGAGACGCTGTTTCTCCAAGAGATTCCATCAGCTCTTGAATCAGATAGAAATATCCAGGTAAAAAGAAACAAATGGCCAAATTGTTTTGATTTTTTTCTTTTTTTCATCAAACTGTTAAAGCTAGAACTTAGTCCTGTCAGTTGTAAGAGTCTTTTTCAGCATGGGGCCAATGATGTGATATTCTCTTTTATGAAATGAAATTCACAAGGCGGCTTGGAGCTTAGCGAGCTGCCGCTGGTCCGCGTCTCCAGCGGCCTTTAAAACAAAGTAGTGGGTGGAAACAGTGGGGTGTCGCCAGCACTGGGGGATCATGGGAAGATAAGAATCAACTCGCAGGAGCGTGACTGCGGGGTATTAGCGAGCCGCTCAGGGTCTTTTGATGCTACAGACGGGGACAAAAACAGATGGTACGTTTGAACCCAGGCGTTGGTGCTGAGAGGCGATTCCAGGACCGAAGTTATGCAACTGACCAACGATAATTGGGACGAACACAACGACAACCGACTGCCGTTGCGAACTCTACCTTCCCACGGACTTGACCGTTGTTTTCATTCAAAACGAGGCCAAGAAAATACGGATTTGTGGCTTCAACGGGATCATATCACGTCGCTCCGCAATCGCGGTTACGCTATTTCCGCTCATAATAAAAACGCGGCGTCCAGAATTCCCATTGAGCTCCATGACAAAAACAACAACTACGTCTCAACTTTGGAAGGGTGCTCAGTTCCAGAAGACGGCCGGCGTTCTTGTGTCTCCTTTGTGCTGATTGATATATCCTCGATTTGATGGATCGCGGCGCGTCGAGTGCTTTTGAAGGCCATTTCTGTAGCCCGACTTTTGACGACGGCTTCATAAAGCTGTCACTCGAAAACCTCATTATTTTGGAGAATTAAAGCCCAGGGTTCATATTTGCAGAATTACAGCATAGCCCGTTGAAACAACACTTTCACCACTGGCTTTGTTTAGATTTAGACGGGCTGATTTACTGGCCTGGAGGAGTTTCCCACTTTCAAGTTGATTGATTGAGCCTTTGATACGAGGACTCGCAGCCTGTGACAGTTAAGACATACTAGAAGCCTTCAGAGGATCGCGAAAACCAGGGCGAGGCCTTTGGAGATTTGTAAACATTGAAGCGATACAGAGCGGAGCCATGAATTACGATAGGATATGAGACTTTAAGCTTATTTTCCAAGACCGTTCCTTCCTGATTCTATGCGAATACATTTATATGGGCGTATAAATTTTGGCTTGCGCTTAAAAAAATAACTTTGCCGACTGACATCCATGTGTTTTCTTAATCACCTAATATGTTTGGAGTGGAGTTTTATGGCTCCTGGCTTCATAAAACAGCATGAAACATTGTGTACATTTTCCATAGTCGCTCTCTATTGTGAACTTTCCATTCAACTATATGGTAACTCATTTCAGCACATTTTGCACAGCATCATTATCTCAATTAGGCAGCAATGATTCACAGATAATTACTGTGACCTTACAGCGATTGACAGTGAACTTAGAATTGCCACATCCTTCATGTTTTTCTGACCACCTCCATTGATTCAGACGATACAGTAGGACAACTGGGAGTTATGCAAGCTTTCTTCATTCCTGACTCATGAACAGGAAGTTTCATTGCAAAGTACAAACATAGAAATACGAGTCAGGCTTTTCTCCTTATCGAGGCAAATCCCGCCGGCGCGGCTTTGAAGGCTTTTTATGTGGGACAGCAGACCGATACGCTCGTGACCCGAGAGGACCGAGGCTCTGTTTTTGTTTTTTTTGGGGCGGTTGTTGACATCCATCGTCCACTGCGACGGAAGCCATTTTCTCCGCGCGGTTACGTCTTCCAGAATAAACCCGATTGGATCGACGGCACCATTTCCGCCCCGAAACTCTGCGAAAACAAACCAGCACCGACATCTGCGCGCAGTTGTCGATTGCTAAACAAACATGGCACACAAGATTATAGCTAATTTGATAATGAGAGGAAAAAGCAAGAGTGATAGCAGCACCGATCTGATACAAAACGGAAAAAACAATAATGGACGCTCAAGTGATTTTTCCTGTTGTCATTTGCCAGAGATGCATCATTAAGGGCCCATCTTATCGGAGATAATGTCGAGCGCGGAGGAATCCATAGGGAGGAATTTAAATCAGTTGCAAATGGGAGGAAGGTATGAGCTCGCGATGTTCTGACCCACTTGTGAACCTGCGAGTCCGCCTGCCTCGCTGTTCCGACGTGGTCTCTCAGAGCGGCGAAAGATAAGCCCGCTGAATGAAACCTCCTCCGCACAAAAACAGAAAACAAATCAGCTCGGTGTGTTTGTGACCCACGCGCCGCGCCGCCCGTGTTTGCAGGCTGCGCGCCCAAAATCCTCTCTGTTTGCTCAGGTCTGTTGTTGCTGTCGTGTTTTCTTTTGGACTTGGCGTGTGTGAAAGCGAGCGCGCCGCCCGGTTGTTGCTATCGAGGTCGGGACGGAGCGGCGGGAAGCTTATTGGGAAAAGCGTTGAAAGCTTTGAAAGGACACAAACACTGAGCCAAGGATGGAGCCAGACATAACCATGCTTTTTCTCACATCCTCCAGTCGTCTATTAGTCTGTTATATGGCACGAGGACACATTCATATTATTTCAAAAAAGGCTGTATTTCTCTTATCTAGAAGAGGATTCTGAAGGACCTTTAAAAGCCATTCATAAAGACGGGGTTAATTTGGTACAATCCATTATCTTGGTGCCATCGCTCCAAGTACAGAACATTAAGAGCCAAAACAAACAGACTCGGGGAATGTACGCAAGAGTGATTATTGCACTTAAAACTGTTTGGTTGGTGTTGTGCTTTTTTGACACTGCTTAATGACTGCTGTTTCAATGTGTGTGTGTGTATAATAGTATGATTTCATTCATTTTTACAGTTTTTTACTACATACTTTCAAATGATCTCTTTTATACCTTTATAATTTACTTCATCACACTGCACTTTACAGTTTCGTTGTACGTTACAATGACAATAAAGAAGCATTCTATTCTGTTATACTTGCAAATCTACTGCTTCACACTCCAGTCCAGTAGGTGGCAGTGTGCGTCGGATTACGTGTGCTTTATACACATTACATTTTTGTTTTAACTGATAAAAGAGATGCAAAGCCCATTGCTAGAAAAGTGTCACCGGCCACAGTCCTTCCTTTTCGTCATCCATATTCATGGAGTTGATAGATAGCGCCAACAGTCTGCAGTTTTGGGTATTGTAGTCTAATTCTCTTGAGTGTGTTGCAGCAGTGCTCGGTCACCTTCAGAGAAACCTCCAAAGGGTGCGTTGATTGTCGTGAAATAGGACGGTCTACCCAAGGATTTCCGTTGTGAAATAGGACGGTCTACCCGAGGATTTCCTGTTTGTGTCACCATATTGTTCCACCCTTACATCACGAATTGCCGCAAATAAGACCAAAGCTGTGAACCTCCAGGGCAGCTCGTAAAGATTCTTGGAGATTGTGAGGTCATGAAGGATGCGTCTTCCTAAAAGGGGGTGGAAGAAGGTAGTATTTGTTGGCCGAGTTTGAAGGGGCCTGCGAATTCAGACCTGAATATGGCGTCAGGACACAACTTTTTAACTTTTGATACAAGACAGATATTGCAGTCTTGAGTATTGGCCAATAACGATATGGATCCGATACAACATTAGCATGAATCATACATACTTTTATGACTTATTTTGTAGTATGGAATGTTAGATAAGGCTTGATCAACCGATATTACTCAAACAGACAACAATAGTCAGCAACAGTAGCTATGAGAAAAACTGACCCATTGATTATTAACCAATGGCTTACATACATTTTAACCTTAAACATAAGAATATTCTACATAAAAGTGCTGATATCTGAGATTTTAGATGCAGGCCGAAATAATCTGATACTGTTTTTCTTTGCTGATATTGGACCGATATCCAGTATCAATATCGGATTCGTACACCCCTGAATGGGGCGGCCTTCAACTGCAGCCTCTGAAGGATGCAGCCCCTGACTGGTACACAGCTAATGTGACACCATGGAGGGGCTGTGAGGAACCTAAAAGCTCTCTTCTTGAAGGTTCCTCAGAGCACCTCAAGAGTTTCCTTCACAGAACCTCCGAGAGAAGCCCACATGCAGCCCACGAGAAGCCTTTCCGAGCACCGGGATCAAAGAACGGCACACAGTGTTCACGCTAATCAACTGAGCCGGACTCTGGATCGGGGCCTGGACCCCCGACGTGAAAAGCATCCATCTCTGACCCGTTTGAATTTCAAATGCGGTTCATCAGTGCCAGGTGAGAAACTCATTTCTCTCCCCATATGTGTTTAACATCAGCTGCGCGGGAGCAGTGATGAGCCCGACATGATGAATTGATGAATTAATAACTGCGGAATGAAAGACAGTCCATAAAAGGATTCCACAGGTGTTCTCCCCTCCCCCTCTCCTTTGAAATCTCCACCGCGCACGGCTTGTTTAATCACCGCGCACGGAGGTGGCGGAGGTGCACATCAATAACTGATTAAAATGTCTCAGAGCCAGCTGCTGCTGGAGCCCCCCCGAGCGCGGCGATGAGCCGCCGCCGCCGCCGCCACCGCCGCCACCGCCGCCACCGCCGCCACTTTTAAAAGCCTCATCAATCAATAACCTCCGCATGCAGCACTTTGTCCTAATGCGTGCGCTTTAGCCGCACGGCTGCAGCGCGACAGTATGAAACGAACCATTTCACCTCTGCTTCGCTCTTTGGGCTCTCGTCAGTGTGGCCGAGAACATCAGAGAAACAGATTTTTCTAACCGGCTTTCAAAAAAAAAAACTTTAATGTTTTTGTCATCAGTTCCCTTTCTCCGCTCGGCCGACAGGATGTGTTGAGGAGGTTTCTGCGTCTCCTAGCAACAGCGGAATACTTCACATACTGTCCGCATTTCGTTTAAGCGCGCCCATATATAGTCGACACAGACGTTCGGCCTTGACGGAGGTGAAGAGTCGGACATCCGCCGCCGCTGCCGTCGAATGAAGCGGGAGGTGGACGGATGGCGGAGGAACATAATGGATGGGGAAGCGGAAATGGACTGAGCCAGAGATGGATGACGGGAGAAATGGAATTACAGAGAGAGCGGGGCGTAATATAGTAAAAGAAACAAGATGAATGGAGTGATGATGCTGTTATCCTCCCGGCCCGGAGCTTTTATGATGGATAATGTATTTATCTCCTCCTGTCTTGTTTGCGATGTCTGATTCTTTCACAGCAGTTTTGTGTTTCAGCTTCATTCAGGAGCGGGAATGAAGGCACAGGGATGCCTCCTCTTTTCTGAGTATACTTTCACTCAAGCTCGTAATCCTTCATTTGAAGTAACAATGCACATAAGCCGATATTAGAAGAGCTCGTCTGCAATAACGGCTCGCCATCTCCTCTATTGCATAATTAGTGTCATCTCCTGTTGACTGTCAATTATTTGTTATTGTGCATCAATGCCACAAGCCAAATCCCGCGTTTGTGTCAACTTATTTAGTGATTTCCAGCTCAATGCTGGGATGCCCTCCACTGATTTGTGAGATCCAAGCAGATTTGGTCACGCTGACGATGATGTAAATGTACTCGGTTACTTATAATGTCCCAAATGTTCCAGCAACACTCCATTCCACGTGTCACGTTTTCACTTTGCAACACTGTGGTTATAAATCTCAATAGATCTCACTGGATGTTTCCCTTTAGGAGCTGCTGGAGACCAAATACGAGCCACAAAAGTGAATTTTCGACTGACATTCATCGGCTCACCACAACTCCGGACCCTGAATTAGTGGTGCTGAGTGTCTGCTGGAGGTCTGACACAGCTCTGGAAAAACTATCATCCTTTTTTTTTTTTTTTCTCTTCTTGAAGAGGTGACGGGTCAGAGCGTTTCCACGGCGAGAGCTCGCGTTTGTTGGCCTCCGCAGCTCCACTTCCACTCACCTTAAAGGCGTCGGCGAGGATCTCCGCTCCTCTCTGATTGGTCCGTTTTGAGAGGCCGACGAAGAACTCCCGACCTGCGGAGACAAAACACATGCTGGTGACGCATTCGAGAGTGCCTTTCGAATCCGACGGCGGTTCGGCCAGAAAATCTCCCCCGCTAGCCCTTCACCGCCGCCAAAGCGCCAGCGCACAAACAGACGGAGCTCTGAGCGGCTGGCGAGGCGGCGGCGGTGCTGAGCCCGGGGATGGGCTCCTAATGTTGCTGCTGAGCCTTTACAAAATGAGCCGTTAGCCGCGGCGCTGCCAACAGGAAATGTTTCTAACCCTGCCATGTGAAACCGATTTCAGCTGGAAGAAACGAGAGCAGCGCGCCAGCGTCTAGAAACTCAATTAGGTGTACTATGCTTTTTCCGAGTGGCCCACGCCGCGCCGAAGACACTGACCCACATTTTAACCCACCGCACGGCTCTAACAGAACGTACAGAAAATCTAATAGAGACCACCGTGCTCTCGAATCTCTGCCTTCATCAATTTTATGACCTGATGCCAGACGGGTAAGAGGCCCTCGGTGAGAACTGGGGGCTCCTGCTGATTCGATTTGACCATGCAGTTTGGTACACACTGTTTTTCCAGTAGATTATTTTCAAGGGGGGAAATTTTGCTTAGTGCGCTGAGGCAGCGGGTCAGTGAGGTCACTCGCTGGAATGTCGTGCGGAGGATCCTTAAACTCAGACTCGTCCTTGCAGACACGCAGAAGTCTGCTCGGCCTGTAAACAGTCTGCGCTTTCTCTTTGCCGTTTAACATTTCCTGTTTATAATCACGTCATCGTTTATGCATTTGGACTGACACTCACACACACACAGGCACACACACACACACACACACACACACACACACAGGCACGTATGAACTGAATGGATTTACAGTGAAAGCTCAGTTCACATGTGGTCGGTCAGTTGTTAAACCCAATCCTCTGCTATGATTGGAAACAACAGTGACACACTTTTCGGGGGCATTATGCAACCTAAAACCACATGACTGACTTTCAGAAATACTGGACACGATGGGAAGTGTCATCAAATACATGTACGGCGCTTAAGAGCAAAATGCCTGTGACATATGAGATGCTAATGATGTCGAGACGGTGTTCATTTGTTCTTGTCTGAACCACAATTTGGAAAGCTAAACCCAGAACCTCTCCATGAGGACAACTTGCATGATTTCAGGGGCCAGATTTGGGGACTTTTCAATCTAAAACTCTTTGCTAACTTTTGAAGCTAAGATATTAGTTAGGTGGTGCAAGTGTGTGTTTTTACGATGAAATACTTATGCTGTCCCTGTCAAACGACTGACTGTTTCTGTGGCTTTACTCGCAGCCAATCACAGCGAGCGAAATTTGAGGACTTTCAAAATGTATTTGTAAAATGTAATGTATTGTAAAATGGAGGAGTGGTGACATTTGCTTTCTATTTGCATGATTAATATTAAATGAAGTCACAAAAAGTATCAATTGAAGTACTGAATTGGTTTAAAAAAATGTAAACAATACCCAACCCTAGTGACAAGAGAGAAGCTATGATGCTAATGCTAACACTGTGTTTGTTTGTGATAGCGTTAGCACTGGTGTTGGTGGTCTAACTTCCTGCTGCATTTCTATTGGCTGGTGAAGCCTCAGCATTTGGGGGTTCTGGTTTGTCCACCATTTTGTCCCAGGTTGTGCCAGACCGGGACAAAAAATGGTGGCGGCGCTGCGAGCTAAGCAGCTTACCCGTGAAAAGGACGTCTCCACCGTCCAGCGTGGCGTTCTCGTCGGCCATCTCCACCAGGTTCAGGTTCAGCCCCTTCAGAGCATCCTTCATCGCCTGCGTCTGCAAACAACAAACAGAAGAAAGGCACGTCTCAGTCAACCCTGCTGGTGCAAAAAGGAAAAAAAGAAGATGGAATTGATGATGATGGCGCGCCGTTAGCCGCCCCGGAAAGCGCTCGGAGCAATCAGCGTTCCCCATCGCGGCTCTAATCAGTCATCTGTAAACAAGACGATGATCAATCAGTCTGATTTTCTCCGGGCTTCTGTCGAGCAGAGAGCGAGCGCCACGAAACAAAGCCTTTTCTCCCTCAACAGGTTTTGCGATGACATCATTTTAATGAGCCATGAAATGATGTCATTCTGGAGGAAGTATGTCGAAACTTTTACAAGGCAGCGGCTCCAGATAATAGGTACGCGCGAGGACCAACGTAAACTCCAAAAATCGCTTTTTCCTGTCCTCATGTTCTGGGTCATCTGTCTTTCCGATATTTATAGGAAAGAAGCGAGAGGACGGCCGCCACCCGGACGACACCGGGATGTTATGAAACGCATACCGCGGTCGGAAAAATTAGCAAAGTCCAGATTTCACCTGCTTGCCTCCCCGCTGAACCCAAAAACCTGAGGAGGGAGCAGGTCTGTTGTCCTTTTTTTTTTTTTTTCTCTCTCCCTGGCTGCCGCTCGGCTCTCCTGTCTGGCCGCCCAGTGTGATTTTACTGTCCTGTTTTTGGGGTTCCTACAGGGGTAGTTTCCAAGGCCAAGTCATGTTAGCGAGAGCATCAGTGTTTCCACAGGCGCCTATCTCGCTATGACCTCAGCCCCGCCGCTCACTGTGCTTCTTGGCAAAACACGCCGACTCCTGCTTCTGCTCATTTTATGGAGGGCCGCGCCATGAGGTCATCCAGGTGGGCTGCCATGCACTTCCCAGATGACACACTAGAGGCCTGCAAAGACGACGCTTCTCGCTTTGTTTGACATCCCAGACATGGGACCAAGGCACATATGTGAAAGTCTCAAGAAAGTCAAGTCTTAACCTTCCACTCTCAAGTAAGTCCCAAGTCATTTTTTCTTGGGCAAGCAAAGTCAAGTCACCTTATTTAACCTGCACAATCTGATCTTAATCAAGTGAAAAGACAGGATATTAGTAACTGTCAGGTAAGGTAGGCAGAGAAGGCATGACTGATTGACAGGTTATTGATCCAATCACGACAACACCATTCTTCAGCCCGCGCTCATACTGGGTAATATCGATATACATTTTACATTCATATTAAAACTGAAAGCACGAAAATCAACAACACTCATCGTGTTTCAAGTCAAGTCCCGAGTCTTTTAATTCAAAATTCAAGTCAAGTCTCAAGTCTTTCATTTTTTGTCAAGTCAAATCACACGTCATCAAAAACAGCGACTCGAGTCCAAGTCACAGGAACCCAAGTCCGGAGCTCTGGTTCTGCTTCTTTAAATGTCCTCCGGCGCCAGCAGATCACGAGCGCACGGTGCCTCTTCCAGCCGCTTCGCTCTCCGGGGAGACGGCGGAATCCTGCGAAACGATCAAACTTTCCTGCGATCTCGTTTCATCTTCACTGCAGGCGCTCTGCTCATCTTTCTGCTTCACTTAACCAGGAAGAACACGGCGTCCTTCCAAAGGGACCGGGTTCAAATAATTCATTAGTGGTTCTTTTAAAGGCGGTGGCGGCGGCGGCTTGCAGCTTATTACGCATAGGTAACACTAAATCCCTCTCAGGAGCCGAGCCTCCGAGAGGCACCGCTCAAATGGTTTCCATTTGCTCGGGCCTGAAGATGAGTTGGGTGGTACATCAGAGGCTTGAGTCGGGTTCTGAGGAAGTAAACAACCCAGATGTTTGGGAGAAGCTACGAAGAAAGCCACAGAGCGTTTGTGTGTCACTGCTGCCGCGCCGTCACCGCTTTGTCATGTGCGGTGAAGCTTCGGTCGCATAAGTCGAAGCAGACATTTGTAGAAGTCCTGTCAGCGGGTTCCTAAGAATCAGCAAGGTTGGGCCTCAAAGGGGTGAAACGGGGGCTTTGCTTTCTGCTAGGAGTGTCCTGATACAACTTTTTCCACTTCCAATGCGATACCGATTTTGCAGCCTTGATTTTGGACAGCAGCGATATCGATCCAATCTGATATCGGCACGAATCATACATACTTTTATGACTTATTTTGTAGTATTGAATGTTAGAAAAGGCTTGATCAAGTGATATTACTCAAACAGAGAACAATAGTCAGCAATAGTAGCTATGAGAAAAAGTGACCCATTTATTATTAACCAATGATTACATACATTTGAACCTTAAATATAAGAATACTCTACAATCAATTAAATAAATAAAAATTAATCTAGAAGACCCTAAAAATAACCTCAATACCTTCTATCGGAGATTTTAGATGCAGGCCGATATTATCCCATCCAATATTTTTTTGCTGATCAATATCGGTTTCGGGACACCCCTACTTTTCGCCACTCAAAAAGCTGATTGTATTTGACAGTTTCGCTGCCTCTCCACTATCATTAGCAGCCACCGCGCTGGAGCCTCCGCTATCACAGCGGTCGTCTACTGAGGAATCTGCCAGACCCCCGTTTGAGAAGCCCCTTTACCTCAGCTCTCTGGCATTTCCTCTGACATCACTGGAGGTGATATGACCCCGAGGGCTGCCCCCCACCCACCCAGACCACCATGCCCAACGTAATGGCCCCTATACATAAGCAGCGCCGCGGTATCACCCGGCTCGCTGTGCCGTGCAAGCAATCAGGCCGCCTTCCCGCACGCAGCACATGGGCTTTTTAGCGGCGCGAATATAAAGAAGTGCGGAAAACAGAGAACGAGCTACACATGAGAAACCCGTGAATTAAGAACAGGCAGATTTATTGTCGCTTGCCGCGCTAGTGATGTAATGGCGCCGTGTAGACAAGTGTGAGCAGTCCGGCCCGCGCTGGCTACATGGAGATAAATGACGCGCCGTCGTTCATCACTTACTGTAATTAAGCAAGAGCCGTCGTCGAAGAAAAGTGAGAATAAATCTTGTTTCTAACATTTTAGTTGAGAACAAAATTCAATCAGTGCACGGGTCACACAAGTTCCACTTCCTGCTGTTACATCAGCGGCATCGACTGCTTCGCCTTCAGGCAGCCAAGAATCATATAATTAGGAATTGTGCAAATTGCGGCGTGGAGTGACACCCACATCAGCGTCCTGCCTCTGCCTGACCC
>CAESWR010000685.1:371363-381663 GCA_903171835.1 Mullus surmuletus | reverse complement strand
TTCACTGATATTATGTAATTATCCTGGAGCTGTCAGGCCGAGTCTTTTTGAGATTTCAGACAATTTCCACAAAGTGACAACGGTGTAATTTAAAATTTATCCGACCCGATGGTTCCCATGTGCTCCAGCCTTTATGGCAGAGTGCGCTAAAAGGGAAATTGACCCATTAAGGCCAAGGAAAGGATGGCAGATTCTTCCAAACGGCTCTGGTGTAATGACCCTGGCAGCCGGCAGACATTGTGCGAGCTCCAAAACATTACTGGAGGCGCTTGGCCATCGCTCGGCTTCAACCTACGACAGTGATTGGGCGACCCCTCGGCCGGGGGAAGATCACAGCAAGCCGAATTCAGTCCTTTCATAACTTATTTGGCTTCAGGCTATCGGACTCACCACCACCTTTTGAGTCATTAACAAACCCCCTTGAGTCATGAAGGGCTTTTTGACTCGGACTCGGTGACTAAGTGTGATATGACTCGATATCTTTTACAATGTACAAAAGTCAAACAAACAGTCAACAAAAATGACCCCAAAACGACTTCCTGTTCTTCAACTGTGAGAATTCATACTATCTAATAGAATCACATCAATAGAAATGTTCTGGGCTGGAATTTCTCATTATTTGAGAGTCTGTCAAGCTGATTACACTTATTTCTAAAAATAACGGTTCATAACTAATCCCCGTATGGGCATAATTCTCGCAAGGATTCGCAAGTAGGCTTCGAACTGACAGCACACTCATGAAGTTTAAAGGCCTGTCTGTCTTTCGGGCAAATTTAAAGATAAATGCAACTGAGGTCTCTGACAGAGCAAAGAAAATTCAGCCGGAAATTAAGTGCAGAGTCTTCTCAGATGTTCTACTTTGGAAAAAAAACGGGACTAAAGTTTGCCAACTCTGCTGCCATTAGCTTTAGCCACTGTGTCTTTGCTGCGAGTCATCCACATAATGATCATTAAATGAATTACAAAGGTTCTTTACGAAGCAACATGTTTAAAAGTCACTTTTCCATTATGTCCCTATATCCAGTTTTTCCAATCCATTGCAGACAAATATCTCTAGGGGAAGTTTTTTTTTTTTTTTTTTCACGACCGCAGAGTAATTAGGCACCTTTTTAGACAACCTCTTCTTCAATGAGCCGAACACGAAGGCAAAACACTGGCTGCCGGAGCCTTGGAGCCGGTTGCTGACCTGTAAAGCCGATACTGGCAATCGGGCTTCCTGGAGCGCTAACGTGCTGATCCAGTCTGCTAAGCAACTGATAAGAGCCGCTGCAGGCCAGCAGGAATCCGGTCGGCCCACCAGTCTGCCTCCTGACCCCGCAGCCCCTGACCTGTGATCGCCCGCCAAGACGGTTTCCAGTGAAGTGTGATCCCCCCCCAACCCCCACCCCCCGCTGTGTTATTATTATTCACTCAAACTTATGACAAAGATACGATGGCACATGGACCTTCGCACACGTGCACTCACGGGCAAGCATGGTCCGCTTCCTTGTGTAAGCAAACATCTGCGGGGTGCGTGTGTGTGCGTGTGTGGGACGGGGGGGCAGGGAAGTAGCCAATGACAAGCGTGGGTGTATCCATGTACATGAGGGCTATGAAGAAGAAGTTAGTCAGAGATAAACTTACAAGCTCACACTGTGTGTGTGTGTGTGTGTGTGTGTGTTCACACGTGTAAGTCCTTTTCTACACTTTCCAATTTTCCGGAAGTCTGCCGGAGCCCCCCGCTGCTCTGGGCCCCCGCGGATGACTTCTTATTGTGGGTTTGGAGCCCCAGAGCAATTAGATGAGTTTATGGTGAGCGCTAAGAAGCGGAGAAGCTTGTCATTCTGTCAGAGCTGATTTCCCCCTCACGCTAAACGTTGACCTCTCCGGGTTTCCAAGGGTGGACGCAGCCTGCAGCCATGTATTAACACACACGAAAAACAGGGGGAAGTTTTTCAAGCCTTCGGTGATTCAGTTTTTACTTCCTGTAACTGGCTTTTTTTGGGGGGGGCTGAGTATCGTGAGCCAAAACACGCTCGTTGGCAGCATTTGTGCTTGATGCCTGGCAATATAAATAGTTTCCACTCACCAAAGCTGGGGGGACGGACGGGGACTTGCAAATCTGCAGATACTTTGTAGGAAACGACGGACCCCCAATGGGTTTGGAGAAATCCTGGGTTCCCCTGGATTGCTTAATGCTTAATTTAAAGTTTAGTACCGAGGTGCGCAGTGGTGTTGACTCTAAAACCAGGGGCGGCTCTACTTTGTGAGGGGCCCCTGGGCAAACTACCCCCCGTAGCACAGGGCTGTGTACTGTACTGCATTATTGCATGTGCAAATCTATTATCAAAACAAGGGGGGGTGGACGGGGACTTGAGGGACCCCCAATGGAAATGATGGACCCCCAGTGGGTTTGGAGAAATCCTGGTTTCTCCTGGATCGGTTAATGTGGAATTTAGCTTCGATTAAAGTTTAGTATCACGGTGGTGTTCACTGGGCTCTAAAAACAGGGGCAGCTCTACTTTGTGAGGGGCCCAGGGGCGAACTACCCCCGGAAGCACAGGGCTGTGTACTGTACTGCATTACTTCATTACATCCCAAAAACTATAAATATCAATATAAACTACTACTACAACAAAGGTTGCACAATATTGGTCAGTGTTGTCACTTGGTAGGTCACTAGGTTCTAGTGTAACTAATAAAGTGATCATTTATACATTAAAGTCTGTGCTTGCGGAATAAATTTGGTAAAATATTCAATATGATTATATTTGCAGACAATGGTGTGTGTGTGTGTGTGTGTGTGTGTGGGAGACGGGTCGTCGGAGGCATTCACCGGTTGCACAGGGAGCCTGTAAGAACACACAACCACTTCAAACGAAGCCACAAAGACACTGCAGGATCAAACGCTAATAAGGTAGCCTGCCGCGGCATGATACCGGAGTAAAACACACACACACACACGCACGCACACACACACACAGACATAAAATTCCTTCCACGGGGGACAAAAAGAAGAGAAAAAAAAAGTACAAACAGTTAAAGTACGAGCGTAATGCTTCTGACACGAACAACACACACACAAAAAGAGTGTGTTGCACCTCCCCGCAGAGTCCCGAGAGCATTTCCCAACACTGGTAATGTCTTTTTTTCCACGTGCGGTGCCAACAAAATACTTCATCCGCTCCACCTCTGAGGCCTGTGTATCCTCCTGAGTCTCCCTACCAGATTCACCTCCTCACCAAGCTGTTTGCTGGAAAACCAAATAAACACGGTTACACAATGGAAAGGGGGGTCTTACGTAACCAGCTGCGGCCACCCTGCGGCCCAAATGTAACAGTTTTCATGGCCCTGATCTTGACCCCTCCACCCCCCCCAACCCCCCCACCCAAACACCCACAGCCTCCTAAACGCGCATACGCACGCACACTGTACATACAAACAACACGCCTGCCGCTGTGTGACATGTGGAGCCACTTCTCTTTCCATTTGGGCTGTGATTTGTGAATGAGAGTGGCCGGCCGGGGGCCTCTCCGGGCCGGGACCGGCCGCGCCCGAATGGTTTGTGATGATGTCATCGTTTTGAGCAGCCACCAAAAGTTACTGGAAGCCGCGGATAGAACACACATGCATCTGACGACTCAGCGCCGCCTCGATGATGTCACGGCGACGGTTTGCGGCAAAGAAAGCAAGAGGTTTTGGTGGCCGAAGTGTGACAGATTACTAGCGGCAGGATGAATGTGACGGTGGAGTAACGTCATTGGCTGCGAACCGACAAACAACGTTGCGTGTCGTTGTGTAAACAGCGCTGGCCGCCGCACAGCGGGACACACCGGTGAACAATGAGGCCATCGATCAGACGTCCAAATTGTTTTCTAAGGGAGGACGACTGCTCGCATCGTCTGTCTTCTGTGTTGTTTGCGTCATCTGGAGGATAATTTACACCAGGACTGTTTGTGAGGCCTCGTCCAATTATCCGCCTGGTGTCCATCTTTTTTTTTTTTTCAACACGGATGGACCTTGCCTCGAATCAATGGAGCATTTCTGGCTATGATTGAGTGTGCTTACAATCTCTCTCAGGCTTGTTTGTAAATTAGCCTTCGTGGTGCGATCACCAGCAACGAATGCAAAAGCAGCCTTTTATTTTGAAAATCAATGCACTGTAACTTCTAGGTGCCTCGCCTTTTGTTTCTTGCTTTCTAGTGGCATTCAATCTATTTATAACTCCGCGTTCTTTGAGTCGACATTTAATTTTCTAATTGCTTGTTTCATCTGGCCGACAGTCAAAAATCCCTCAGGTGTTGAATTTGCACCGATTTAAAAAACACAAGAACAAAGAAAACAGGGGAAAAATCCAAATACCGACACTTGGAGCTGACAAATGTTTGGCACAAAGAGCCTAAGCGCTTAATTAGCCCTCAAACGGGGCTACCGGCTTAATCAATGGACGGTGTGAGCCGTGAGTCACCGCCGCCGGCTCTGTGGGAGGCTCTGTGCGTGACTGAGGAGAATGGGCCAGTGGAGGAGAGGTGTGTGTTTTCAGTGTGATCCTTGGCGTGAGAACAGACCGGCAGCGGACATCACACCACACTGTGACAGCCGAGGGCAGACAGGGGAGGCAACACACACCTCCCTGCCCGGCCCTCCTACCTGCCCCGGCCCGCCGGACCTCTCACGCATTACGCACGCATGCACACACTGACGAGCCGGCTGGTCGTCGCGCACAAGGGTGGGCGGGGGCGGGGGGTCAGCACTGCCACTTCTCGCAGCCTTACTCACCAAATGACGCGCCGATGTGACAGCCCCTCCAGGACGTGTCCGAAGCTGCCGAGCGCGAGGCCGACTGAGCCGCAGACAAAGATCCACGAAAAAAAACCTCTTCAAGTCTGAACATCTCTCGCTCTTTTCAAACAGATAAGCACGCGAGGCGTGTGTGGGAGTACTCGCGGGAAGCCTCGTGCGCCTCCCTGGAAATAAACTTTAATTTGGATTACGCGCGGCGGCGGCGAGAGGCTCGCGGACAAAGCACATAATGACCCGCTCACGACGAATGCGGGCGTTAAGTATCTCAGTGACAAAACAGGGCTTTAAAAGCCGCTCTTACGCCGAGTTTCCACAAACACGATTCCATTTGAAAAGACCCGAATCAAAACTGATGACAGGTTCATGGAATATCTGCAGCAGCCGAGGCCTCGGGGCTGCCGAATGCAACTTTTCACTCCTTTGAACACTGCACATTAAATCCCATTACGTGTTGTGCAAGTCTCACCGATACGATCTCCTGGCAGCACACAAAACCATCTGCACGGTGAGATACCTCCAGCTGTGAAGGTGCAAAAATATTTTTTGCGCAATTACAGGCGAGCTGACCTTTTTCGGGTCAACTGATGTCAACGGCAGACGGAGCAGATGCAGCTGGAGGTGGTTCGCCCCGCGGGCAGATCGCGCCTTGGTGCCAAAGATACAACGGCCTCCCTCCTCCCCCTGACACTCCGACAACATTGTGGCGCCCACTCGCCACATACTGTCTCCTGACGCATCCGCATGTGGAAACTACACACCTGAGTTTCACCTTCTACGTCGGCCAATGAGTGAATAAATGAATGAATGGACATCCATACACGCGCTGTACCCGTACCTTTGATGATCACTGCTTCCGCAAAGGTGGGGAGGGGAGTCACTCAAACTCTGTGGAAATATCTGGCACTGCCAGATATTTGGAGGTTGTTGATCTCAAAATTTCCATTCTGGAGACCAACGGACTGGGTGCACTTCCCGTTGGTGGTTGGGGAGGTCGGCCTGTGCGCTTCAGTCTCAAATTCTGACATTGAAACTGAAGTGACTCAGGTAGAGTCTCGGGGTGTCCCAATCCGTTAGTGATATCGGTCCGATATTAGCAAAAACAAAACTGTATTGGATTATATCGACCTCCATCAAAAAGGTCCGATATAAGCACTCTGATCCAAACACTCCACTCCAGCACTTCTATGTAGAATATTCCTATGTTTAAGGTTTAAAATGTCTGTAAGCCATTGGTTAATAATAAATGGCTCAGTTTTTCTCACAGCTACTGTTGCTAACTATTGTTCTTTTGATCAAGCCTTTTCTAACATTCCATACTACAAAATAAGTCATAAAAGTATGTATGATTTGTGCTGATATCGGATCGATATCTGTAACGGTCAATACTCAAGGCTGCAATAACAGTATCATAGTATTGTCCACTTGCGTCGAGGTTTAATAATTTGAAGCTTTCCCCCCCTTTCATTTCCACCATCTTCACACATTTCGCCTTAATGAAGCAACCGAACTCCTTCAAACTGAAGGAAAATGAAGTAAAATTCTTCACCAATCGCCTGAAAACAAAGACGCTGGTTTACAGGTCTTCGATGTAAAAGATGGAGCATGTCCTACTGATACGATTGCAATTCAAAACATCCTCGACCCGGCCTGTAGTTCACGGCAACCGAGTCTGTTTACTGGCTTTACCTTGGAAACGAAGATACAGATATGTAATTTGAGTTTGAAAATAACTGCCTGCATTAATGAGGAGGTTTTTGCCAATGACGCAGCATGGGAACGCGACCAAAATGTGTAAATGTGTTGTGTCTCCACCATTGTGGCTACAGGTGGGAGCCTGTCAAAAGCCTCCACACATCCTCCTTGTAATTGTCACCAGAGGGCTGACACGATGTTGGTTTTTCCCAGTTTGGCGGCTTAATTTGACAGAAAATCAAAGGGAACCCGCCGTCACGCGACTCAACTCAAACGCTCGACTTTCCAGTGAGCTCATGCTAGCTGAAATAATCTAATAGTGCACACGGCTGGGCGGGCGGGCGGGAGCGCAGACCTGTCGCGCAGGCACGGCGCGGGAGGCGGTGTTGAAAGAACGCGGTTGAAACTGTTTTAGCTTCGGTGAGTCAGTGCGAAACCGAGCAAGGCCTCTGGCAATTTTGGGCTACGTAAGGAGTGAAGTAAGCGATGAATACGATCAATTATATCTAAATGGTATAAATACACACGGATTAAAAGTTGAAGAAGTTTCGGGGGTTTCGATACCGCCACCCCCACCCACCCCCTACCCTCAGGCGCTGCTGCAACACCGGCCCTCCGTCTCACAGACAGTGAGCAAATTATAAACCCTTCACCCCCACTTCGCCTCGCATTACTTGGCAGGCCGGGTTTTGTATTTACATGTCAAGATTAAGCTGGCGTGAAGCAGACCCCCTGACGCACAACGGCACATTCGCCGCGATGCCAACATCCGTTTCAACTCGCACCTTAAAATAGACAAGCCCCTTTAGTCATCCGTGATATGACTCGCCTGCGTGAGAAAAAAAAGAAAGAAGAAAAATAGATACGGAGGCATGTAGACGGGGCTTCCCTATTCAAATTAATGCACACTAACCTCCGCACTGACACCACCGACACATACCTGCAGTTAAAGGGATAGTTCACTTTTTTTTTTGGCATGAAGTTGTATGAGATCCTCACGATCAGTGTCGTTCATCAGCTGTGACTTTTCCCCCCTCTGCGTCCCATTAGCGGCGTTCCGGCCCACTTTCGGTGTTGCAGAAAGTAGTTCCGTGTAGTTGCTGGCGTCACACGGATAAAGCGCTTTGATCCAAAGAACACCATGCTTTCAAAAGAGTAATCCATTTGCGTCACGAATTTTTGGCCGAACTATCCCTTTAAAGCTCCCTCCCTCCATCCTGCCCTCACTCATCATGCACGGACAGCCGGCACACACACACTCCATCACGCCGGCTTCCCGTCTCACCGCCGGACGCGGTCCCTGCAGGATAAGCTGAAGCCAGAGCTCAGCCAGGTTGTGGGAGCGGCTGCAGGAACGCCGCGTCTTTTCCCGGAACGCTGCCCAACGGCCAGAAGAACTGCTAAATTATCTTCATGTCTGGCATTAGAGAAGCTGACTTATAGTCTTAAACATAAGATTGGTGTATTTTGTCACATCTGGGGCCTTTTCTTACATTTTCTCAAAAATGTATTATTCTTATTATTGATGAGAAACGGGTTAGGTGGGTTGGAACTGGGGTTACTATAGTTCATATTGTCTGCCTATGTGTATCTATTGTATCATTTCAGTAAATATGTTTAAAAAGAAAAAAGAAAGAAGAACTGCCGTTCTCACATCTGCTCGCCTTTCGGAATGCAACATTGTTTCAGAATTATCTCTCTGACGGGAACATGGAGCAATTTGTCTTTGCGGGTCGCTGCGTTTTTGTTTGCTTTTCCTCAATTAAACCCGCTGTCACGCCGGCAGATTTATAGGGAGCGGACCTGAGACTGAGCAGGAATGCTTCCCTATGCATTTGTTGACATGTTCACTAATCACAACCTGATGATAATTTATCATCAATGAGAATATCTAGCCTTTGATGCGCGCCTCACATGTCTTCTCTTAATTTTTTGGCCAATTCATCACAGCGCGGAGCAAATATTCCAGTCATTTATTCCAGCCTGCGTGAACTTCTTGTGCACTCTGCATCACGGCAAAGGCCTACTCATCAGTCTTTGATAAAAGTGATGTATCTCCGCTGCCGCTTTTTGTTCCAGAGCTTTTCTCTCTGCGCCATCCTTCAATCCGGCTAATGCCGTTTGTGGAGCGGCGTTTAATTATGCCCGGGTTCGGGGCATTCGCAAACCGATTTGAACACTGAGTGGAACTCGGCCAAAGTCAGAGAGATTTACCGCCGCTGACCAGCTCCTGTTGTGGTTCATTATCATGTTTCGCATCAGGATGATGTGGAGCTTCTGTGCCTCTGTGGTTTTTTTTTCATTTTAATCCCCAGGGGCGAACTTACAACCCAGACTCTTAAATCAGTGAGCGGTTTGAATTGGGATTTACAGGAGCCGGGCTAATGATCCCCTGATTTAGAGCGTTCAGGAAGCTCGCTTTTATGACTTCTGGATGCTTTCTGAGCACAGCAGGAGAGTCTTTTCTGGAGGAGCTGATTTGGAATGACACGAGATCTGTTTACTTTTTAAATTGTATTACTGCCTCTCTGCGTCCATCAGTATCAGGTTCCTCTCAAATTCAATCACCTGGATATTAGCAGGTTCTGCTCAGATGTAAAAGCCATTCGCTTTTCTTTTTTTTCCTTTTTTAATAGTATAAAATAAATGCGTCTGTCACAAAACATAAAACAGCAGCTTTGTCTTTCTCATTACAGAGCGATGCCACTGCTAAATGCTTCAAAGCGAAATATAATTGACTATGAATTAACGTCGATGGCTCAATCATCTCGGATTACTCGCTCACTGGGCGGAAAACTGTCGCAATAAAAGCTGAACAGTGACGGTATTATCATGGCCGCAGCATGTGTTTAGGTTGAGGCAGGGCAGCAGGTGCAGCGCTTCCCTCAGACACGTGTACGCGTCACTTTTAGCACCACGGTGACGGGCAGCCCGCTCCCATCGACCCGCTTCAAAAATAAAACCAAGGCCGCGGCGGCAGCCGTCGCCAACCGGCAGAGGAGGGAAGAAAGGTCGGCGTTCAAACACAGCCGTCAGCCAGAGCGACAGGCGCGAGTGATGGTTACAGCTGGCAGGGAGCGCCAGCATCTCTGCGGCTCCGCTGATCGATAAAATTGATGTTGACAGTTTGTGTCTCACGGGGAGGGTGTTGTTTTCAAGAGTGAGAGCTGAGCGGAAGGGTGAGAACTGACGATTTATCTCAATTAATCTTGACATATTTCTTGTATCTGTGCCGAGTGGCTGAAAGAGTGCCATAAACACCAGCGACATTTACAGTAGCGTTAGAGAGAATATCTCCTCCTGCGTCCGCCCCGATCTGACAAAGACCAGTTTTGTTTTGGCCTTTTTACAAAGTGAGTTGAAACCACTTGTGCTGTTAATGTATAATTTGTGATTCAGAGGGTTCGTGCAGCTGTGAACGCTCCAGTTTGCCATTAAGGAGCCACTGGGTTGACATATTTACGCGCCTGGAATCAAAGGTCAATGAGGTTGCGCCGTAGCAAAGCAAAAACAGCAATTCCGTCTTTCTGCATGAGAGCGAGAGCAATTATGGGAGAAGTACGACACTACAGAACAACCCTCTTGACTTATGCAAAGCGAGCTCTTCTCAACCTTCACAGTTCAGACACTTGACAGCAAACATCTCGACATGAGAAGCAGGATGTGTGCTGTTATTCGAGTGATCTGCTGTGTCTGCTCTCAAGCTTCTCTCATCATCAGCCCCAGCCGTGATTTATTTGAGATGCGATGAAGGCTGGAAAGAAAACAAATCAGAGCTCAACACTTGTACTGGAAATGAGTGGGTCTTTCCGAATGGAAAAAAAAA
>CAESWR010000685.1:346221-356310 GCA_903171835.1 Mullus surmuletus | reverse complement strand
GGGGGGGGGAGAAAGGTTTAGACAGGGTGGAGCTTAGGTCTTGGATGGAAAATGCGCCGAGAAACATTCCTGGCATAGTTTGGGAACAGTTCAGCAGGCAGCCCAGGAACGACGTCAGCTTCCCACTACGGTATAAAGGCGCGGAGGTGGCCGGACCTCAGCAGACTGCAACCGCTTTACCCAGAGAAACTCTTCCGCGCTAACGGAGCCTCCGGAACGCACCAAGGGGAGACAAGCCGAGCCGAGCGAGGGAATACTTTCACAACACGCCGGCAGAGCCTTTCACTAACGGATTCCTCTTGAACGCGCACAGAGAAAGCGATCCAAGATGCTGATGCTCACTGTTGTCCTCCTCGGATGCCTCCGCCTGGTGAGTTGCTTTGGTTCGCCTCACGGAGAGGACTTTTCCCCTCAAGGTTTTTGACTTTTTATTAATACAAGGGCTTTTTCTCGGCTGTACAGGTATCCTCGTCCCCTGCCTCCCCCCCCTCCTCCTCCTCCTCCTCCTGCCCCTCCGTGTGTGAGAGCCCGCTGGAGATGCCCAAGTGCGCGCCCGGCGTCAGCGTCGTCCTGGACGGCTGCGGCTGCCGCAAAGTGTGCGCCCGCCAGCTCAACGAGGACTGCAGCCTGACCGAGCCCTGCGACCACACCAAGGGGCTGGAGTGCAACTTCGGGGCCGCTGCGACCACGCGTGGGATCTGCCGAGGTACGTACGGGGCTCCAACCGCTCCAGATGCGCATGCTTCTTCCTCTTCCTCAGAGAGTCGGGCTTTTTCTTTTTTTCTTCTTTTTTTTCCAAGTGAAAAGGGGGACGGATATATAACTGGGTGTGTGATTTCAACCCTCTGGAATGCAGATAAAGTGAAACTTAGACTAAACCTCAAAGCAGACACAGAGAGGGGAAAGGAACACTTTGGGCAGGCTGAAGAATTTCACAGTTTAACTGATCCTTATCTGGCAGCCATGTGATGTCTTCAGCAGACATCTCCACACTGAGCAGGAAAGAATAACATTCCTTTCCTTCTGTCCCCCCCCCCCTCCCTCTCCTCCTGCAGCCAAGTCAGAGGGCAGACCCTGCGAGTACAACAGCAGAATCTACCAGAACGGAGAGAGCTTCCAGCCCAACTGTAAACACCAGTGCACATGCATCGATGGGGCGGTGGGCTGCGTGCCCCTCTGCCCGCAGGAGCTCTCCCTGCCCAACCTGGGCTGCGCCAACCCCAGGCTGGTCAAGGTGGCGGGCCAGTGCTGCGAGGAGTGGGTGTGCGACGACGGCAAGGAGACAGACATCCTGGAGAAGATCTTTGGCAAGGATGTGCTGAGCGACGAGCTGGAGAGAGACCTCACCAACAGGAACGAGCTCATCTCCATTGTCAAGGGAGGACTCAAATCCCTACCCGGTAAGAGCTGCTTCCTCCACCGCTGCCTGCACACACTCCGTCCCCCACTGGGAGGTTTTTCCGGAGGTGCTAATCCGTCTTGCTCTTTCCATGCCACAGCGTTCAGGCCGCAACCTGAGATCCACATGTTTGACAGCCAGAAGTGCATCGTCCAAACCACGCCCTGGTCGCAGTGCTCCAAGAGCTGCGGCACAGGCATCTCCACCAGGGTCACCAACAACAACAGCGAGTGCAAGCTGGTCAAGGAGACCAGGATTTGCGAAGTGCGGCCCTGCACCCAGTCGCTTTACTCCAGCCTGAAGGTAAGCTGCAGCCACCGTGCCCGCACGTGACGCATGCATGCAACCATAGCTGCAGAAGCATCCCTGTTGGGGTCTGAGTGCATCACTGATGTCCCGCTCTCCCTTCCTCCTCCCCGCAGAAAGGAAAGAAGTGCAGCAGAACCAAGAAGTCCAGCCAGCCGGTCAAGTTCACCTACGCCGGCTGCTCCAGCCTGAAGAAGTACAGGCCCAAGTACTGCGGCGCCTGCGTGGACGGCCGCTGCTGCAGCCCCCACGACACCAGAACCATCCGCGTCAAGTTCCGCTGCGAGGACGGCGAGACCTTCAACAAGAACATCATGATGATCGAGTCCTGCAAGTGCACCTACAACTGCCCCCACGCCAACGAAGCCTCCTACCCCTTCTACCGCCTCTCCAATGACATCCACAAGTTCAGAGACTGATTGGCGAGGACGAGGACTGTCCTTGACCCTGAGATGCAAAGAGAAGGTGTCCACCAGCAGCAGCGATGGCAGCCAGTGGAAGTCCAGGCGAACGCAGGGGTGTAAATAGACCACCAATCAACTACCAGCTTCTTGTTGTAACTAGATTCCCAAGGAATTGTGGGCTTACATCAGGAGGACTTTATGAAGTGCACTGTTTGCTGTGACTACATCAGCATTCTTAACTAAGATCTGCTTCGTATTAATGGAGCATCCGCGGTAGCTTCGTTATGGAGCAAGATGTAATTAATATTTGTACATTTATGTTAGTCGCTGATATCAATTCACTGTGTATATTTTGATCCTTAACATCAGACATGACTCAAGACTGTAGACTTGCGTGTGTATATGTACATATGCACATGCGCAAACTTCAATTAGCATACCATCCTGTATCTTAAGAGCAACACACCAAGATGTAACCTGTCGGCTTGTTTAACAAGTGTGTGGTTCCATTTCTTCCTGACGTGGGCATTATTGTTCATGTTTTGTGGCAGCTATTGAACTCCCTTCATGAAAAGACAAAGCGAAACATGTCAACGGATGAATGAATGTTTTTATTATTGTTATTAATATTATTTATCAAAAAAATGTAGCTACTTTATTTGGATATTATGTGTCATACTGGAATAAATTGTAAAATGATTTAATTTTATATGCTACAAATAAAACTGATTTATTTATGAAATATGACGCCGCCTGAGCTCCGTGTGTTTCGGGAAAAAAAAAAAAAGTGCGCCTTGGGCTGATGGTACGGACAAATAATCGCATGCTCACAGCTGGGTGAGGTTATTTTAAGTCACTATTTCCAGAGAAAATCCTCCTGTTATATCATTGTGCAGACCCAACAGATTCTCAGACAGACACTGAGCCGGGTCGCCCGGTTCTTATATAACTCAACCTTGGAGGCTCTTTCTCCCTGCTGACTTTTCTATGCTTTGGAATGCCATTCTGAAGCGAGCTAGCTTTCTTTCATTTGATCTGGCTAAGCAATACACTTGACTGATTCGGAGAGGGTGGGGGTGGAGGGGCGGGGGGGCGGAGAAGAAAAAAAAAAAAAAGATTAAGTCCACGAGTAGCAATGAGTATGGGAGTATGCCAAGAATCTTAAGTGCTGCTCTGAATGGTCCGGGATTAGACACCATGCAACAAGGACAATGACTATTATTGTGTACGACGGCCCGCGCACAAAAAAATGCATTCCCCCGGTAAGCTTTTTTTCACACAATGAAATAGCGCCACCAAATTGACCTAATTCATTAGCAGTTGCCTTTAAAAGTGAATTAGCTGCATTGGCCTCCGCTGCCTCTTAAACTGCAGGGGTCTGCTAAAGAGTTGTAAACAGCCCTTCAAAGTGGGGAGGGCTTACGTCTCGCTTCCAGGTTTCGGTTTAACAGGCATTAAGAAATACTATTATGAGGTAGGGTAAGGGGAAAGACAGGAAACGGGGGTGGCATACTTGCTCCCGTGGTCATAGAGACTTTGAGTAGTGTTTTGAAGCTGCTGTCACATAGTCGCCACCTGACCCCCCCCATTCACCCTCCAACACTTCCAGCTTGGTGTTTTTTATTTTATTTCTGTCCAACTCTGTGCAAAACCCACTTCAAGTTTTTTTTTTTTTTTTAAATTAAGAACAAAAAAAGGACTGTGTTATTTCTGGTGTTGCTTCTCAGGGTCGGACAGACACCTGGTGCAGAAAAACAAGCCGACGGTACGGTTTGAACCGGGGCAGCGAGGAGCAGGGCTCAGGGGCAACGACAGGGAAGGGTTTTCTTTTTTTTGATCCAGGTAGAGGGAGCGGCTCAGGAATGCAGCAGTGGCTCAGAAAGCAGACATCCTGATGGGCGGCAGATGTTGGAAAATATTTCAGAGCAACATGTTCGCTTTAGCTAAGAAGATTTTTTTTCCTCCAAATATACACAAACACTCCCAAGTGCTCGCTCACGTCCGCACAGAAATGCACTTTTTTAATCTGGTCGCAAACAGCCCGGTCTGCTCTACTGTACACGCCACTCTGGGCTCCCTCCGGGTCTGCTGGATATGAGTCTTAATCGAGTGTGTTTAATAAGAGGTTGAGCAGGACACATTGCCTTTGATTGAGCTGCATACCGCACAGGATGTGCCCACTGAGGTTTTACAGATTGCTCACATGAAAGGCTTCTGAGGTTTACCTAATCACAAAGATGTGTGGCTGCCCCTCGCAGCACCGATTTACAGTCAAAACACTCTCAGGGACTCCTGCTTTTGCTCTTTCCCTCTCTGCTACTTCCTGAAGGAGAACATTTCCATCTTCATCGTTTGGTTTGCCATGCAATCAGACCGTCATTTGTCTTGTTAACACAATGCAGCTAACTTTGGTTATGTAATGGCGTTTGTATGTTATGTGAGCAGTCCTTGCGGCCATCCGCGGCATTCCTGCATGATGTACAGACGGGCACAGTAGCCAGGTTCCGTGGTCCTCCAGCTATTTCTGAGAACCCAAACATCACATTTATTGTGAGAAAACAAATCATGGTGTCCTTGCCAAACAGTGCACAAACCTGTAAAAACGATTGCTCTCTCTCACACACACACACACAGGCAAACAAGGCTCTCGCACACACAGGCGCCCCCGGCAATTAAATCGCTCAGCGACTACCTCATTCCCTGAACTCGAAATGTGTTTATATGACAAAGACATTAGCATTAAAGCTTCATCAGGCACTACGTAATGCAACCAGAAGCTAACAGGAATCGAGAGTGGCTTATTACAACACGCTGGAAGCTGCTGCACACTGATGTCAGCTGTTTTACGGCCCCCTTGTCTATAACCTCAGGTTAATATTCACTGTTATAAGGAACTCTGGGGTGAGGAAGGCTTGAGGCTGACCACCAAACACTCTTGCTGAGGGAGCTTCTGTTTGAAAAAGCGCCATCTGCTGGTCGAAAAAGGACGACGCACATATGCGACTTCTTTTTCCTCTGCCTGAATCACCTGATGCGTCAGTGGACTTTTACAGACTCAAACGTGCCGCTGCAGCTGGCGCACCACCAGTCCCGTTTGAAACGATGTCTTTGCATTATTAGCATTCTCACTGATGCAAAGGACATGAAATCCTGACAGGGTGTGGGACCCTCTCCCTGCAATCAACATGAACACACACACACATTGCAGTGACAGTGATGCAAGACTTATGTCACACCCATCAGATCCCCATCTGCAATTACATAAGAATAACTGATGAGCCGGCTTTGGGGGAAAATCACTGTCAATTCCCTCCCAGGCTGTTGGACGGCTGAGTGCGTCTCCGGAGGGCTGCTGGCTACCGGAGTGATTATTTGCACAAACAAGCCGAGCATTGATGGGAAAGGCAACGCTGAGTATTTGGGCGTCTTGGCCCACTGGAGATGACACTGGACTGAGTATCCTCCATGGGGGCAAACACCATCGGCAGCTGAGCTAATGCTGGCACCGCGGCGCTCGCTCTATTGTTACGACGTCAATGACGTCACGCTTTTGCCTCCACTTCCCCTTTTAATTGCTTGAGGGTTTTGAGCGCAACGGCTCCGTTGGGTTCTTTTAAGAATTATGATCCCAAAACGACTAATCAGGGATGTAAATTGCGGAACAAGAATATCAAAAGCAAAACGAGCAGATGGTGTCGAGTGCCACCCCTTTCTCCCTATTGGCCTGTTTTCATCATGTTGGACTATGTTCTCTGTCACTTACGGGAAGGTGGTCTATTAAATCATAACGAGATTTTACATATTAAAGGCAATACTTAACTCAGCCCCAGTGCTGACGTCCTAACATGGAATTTAACATTGTACAGGTAATTGGCGCACAATAAAACTAAAAATGTCTCATCTGTGCACCTTAATTGGTGACTAAGACTGAGCTCTCAATCAATCAGTTTTAGAAGGTGGTGTATATTTTTAGAGCACAGAGTGATTTTGAAAAGTGTCAAACACAATGAAGGCCAGTCAACGCCAGCCAATGTCAGCCAACGCCAACTACAAATATCTTCGCCCGGGTTGCACAGACCACAGTTGCTGGCTCCTTTGTGTCTATATGTACTGGTTGTGTTGGGCATATGTGAACGTATGACGCATTTGTCACCTTTGCACACGTCACACAGCTGTTCTGAAGAAGTGACTCAGTGCATGTATACACCAAACTGTAGTAAATCACATTCCAAATAAACGGAGTGTTGAAAAGTGTGTGTATTCAATCACAGCTCCATATTGTTTAGCTTTATCATCAAACGGTCGAGTCTCAATAAACTCAACTGATACAATGACCCAGAATCAAGCTTGCTGACATGAGCAAAATCTGTGGGTGACATAATTTTAGGAAATACTGAACTCCTTTTGGTCAACATTTCAATGTGCTTTGAAGTCCTGAGCAGTGGTGGACCTCAGGATCAGGGTTTTGCTGGTCTTACTATGGAACATTAAGAATAATGTATTTTCCTCCTCATTTTTCTCCCGCATACTGGGTAATTGCAGCCTGGTTTCCACTATTGTGAAGGGACAAGTGTTAGTAAGGCCTTAGTCATCAAATCACCACCCACTTTCCCCCCTTAACACTTGTATAAAAGTTTCTTCTGCATCTTTTTTATCCTTCGGGCTGGTTGATGTTTGCCATGGAAATGTACTTGATGAGCGGCAACTCTGACTCCAACTCTAGTAAAAATCATTGGCCTGTCTTTGTCCTGGACTGCAATTAAATAAACACACAAATAACAGCCCTATAAGTGAGTAAAGAAGCACATGCAGAAAATGTGGCTGACCAGAGTCGGCAGAAAAACGGACAACGAGACGTTCTGTGAGAGTATTCAGGATGATGGCTTTTCAAAATCAATCATGCATTTAAGAGACAGTTCCTGTTACTGGGTTGTACCAATATTGGGGTGTTTTAGGGTCAATATCATCTTACATGAATGCTAAAACCATTTTTTTCCAATGCTACATAATAAGAAGTTTCAAACAGGCAATTCTGGAAGTCACCAACCAGACTTCACAGACCATAAATGAAGGTACCTTCCAGGGAAACTGCAAGACAGCCACTGCCCAACCTGCATCAATCTGCCATTTGATTTGCAAAGGAAGCTCATAGATTCTTACAACTTAACAGGGGTCTGCAACTTCTGTACATTTGAAACTGCTTTGACATGGCTGCCTGACATGGTGTCCTAAGACAGTGCACCAAAACTACTTTAGACACAGGTGACGTTGTTAAGGGCAACCCAGTGTTTACGTGCAGAGATAATCCTGTACCTATCAAGTCAAGGTTCGAGCTGTATGCAGGCCAACGTCAACCCAAAATATTCACTCTATATATCAGACTATCCCACAGTTGATAATAGAAAGAGACAGACAACAAACATGCAGGCTTACTTTGGACTGCCACAATGACATTACACAGGCAAAAGGAAACAAGTGAATCACTTCCTGTAAGGGTTCTTACTGGGGAATCCGTCTCCGAGGTGACTGCAGCAACTACAGTGCTGGTCTCTTTGTGTTGAAGTGTCCTCGTGACATTTGTTTATCCCCAACACAAGCAGAGTTCTGTCAGGCAGAGGGTCTGCAACATTTGGCCTCAAAATGGGTCATTTAATCAGGTCACAACAGAAGTGCAGTTTACAAATGACATGTTGTGGGTAAGAGATATTGAGGGAAAAATCATGACTGGGCTTCCTGTCAAGTTTCTGTTGACCACAATGAACCTGTATGATACATAACTGTTCTGATTTTATAACTTACATGAGCTCGATAAGTTACAGGCAAAAGAATGCTGCTATTGGTGAAGCACCACATTGTGTTACGTTACACCACCAGTCTTTTTGGAGAAAAGCAGATGGCCTCATTTAGTTATGCATCTCCATGCTTGGAAGAGCAGGGTAATCTACATATCAGGAAAATGTCTACTCAAAATGCTAAATATGCATGAAAAATTGTACATTTGGTTGTGGATGAAAAAGCATTTGATTTCGAACAAACTGTTGTCCAAGTATGTTGGAAGGTCTGTTTGATAAATGATTCTGAGCATGCCCGATGACAGCAGCCTGAATTTGTCATGAGAAACGAGGTGACATCATCCTCCAGGGACATGATGCCACCCATTTTTCAGCAAGCATGAGCCAGCGCCTAGATAAGGCCATCACATCAGAGCTGTGTCCCCAAGCTGTCTCATGAAACCAAAAGCTCTGCACGCAGCACAATCGAGCCCTACCCACCAAATCAACGCTAATTAAGAATAAACAAGTCCAGAAACTTCTAAGAGCAATTTAGCTAAATTGGAGGCATTATTTCCAATGCGTGCACTCCCCACAGACTAAAAACAGCTCAGAATTACTTTTAACGGCAAACAGAAAGAAAAGCACTGCTTTTGTGTGGTCACATTGAGTGGCTTTATTGAGATAGAAAATTAAGAGAGCTGCTAAAATAAAATGGGTGGTAATTCAACACAGGCAAAGCCATGACAAAGGATAGAACAGATGTGTTGGTAATAGGAGGTTATTACCACTTGGTCGTGTCATTCTATGCAGTAAAAGTGTGATGGCTGCTGTGTTGGTACCGTTGGTTTGCATGCTTGATGGTGGATCAAAGCACAATTTAGCATCATGTCAAGATTAGTCAATTAGCATTTGAAGGTGCAAAAGCAACTCTTTAGCATTATTAACACCAACACGCGTATATTTTTGAACGGATTTCAAGGACAAGAAAGATCTAAAGCAAAACTGGTGATGTTTGCTCTGCATTTTCAATCAGGGTGCAGCTGTGTAAATCAGCGAATTGTCTAAAACGTAAAGCAACAGTCAAGCAATGACGTTAAAGCCGCCGCATTAGCCTAGGGCCATGCTTGAGGGGATCTCTGGGTTCCCTACTGGCAGGGATGCGCACTCAGATGTGAGCTCATTGCCCCCGACTGCAAAAGGGTTGGAAAATGCGTCATCACAGGCCAGACATCAAAGAAAACCCGTCAATAGGGGTTAACGTCCAAAAGAGGTGAGCACGGGTTATAAAAACACATCTATAAACACAGGCCCCACCAATGGGCTATACTGTCAGTTATTACTGGCGCTCTACTGTCGCAATAAACTAACATTAGGTAAGAATACGGTATGCGCAGACACCACATGCGTAAGTACATTCACACAGGGAGACACCCCAGAGGTGTCAGAAAAATGAGCATGTCAACATTAAATTTTATTAGCTGATGGAAAACTGAGACTAATGGCCTTACGTGACAAAAAAAGGGAGAAATTTGTTAAACTCAAGAGGTGATGGAGGCACAGCACAGGGCTGGTTCCCCTTAGTCTTAAATTGAAACAAATGGCCAACATAAGGGGGACATAAACAGAACACGATGTACTGTACTTGAGAGTAACGTGCATTCGGACCTCTTTTAACTCTTTTAACTTTGTTTACAACCACACTATTCATGAACAAATTCAGCTTAAGGTAATGCATTTGCTGTTCTGGGGGATGTGGAGTTTGCCCGATGGAGTGGAATTGTTTGTGGGCCTTTGTGTCTTTAGAGAGTTTCGCAGATACTTTCCTGTTGGTTTAAAAGTTCAACCTAGTGTCTGGTGGCTCTTATCTCAATGACAGATGGGATGTGAGAACTTAATAACTTTATAAACACTGGGGCTGTACAACCAATGAGTATAATCGTGATCTATGTATTATCAATATTGACATGATACCAATGCATCCAGTGGAGCTCTCTACCAATATGGGACTGATATTGAAACACTAACATTGCAGACTTCTGAACCTGATATATGGGAGTGTACTTCAGGGCAAACCAGAGTGAGACCAGGAGGTGACCCGAGATACAGATGGTTAGCTTTCAATTTGGAAAAAAATCCTCCCAAAGTATAGACCCTGAAGACTCTGATATGTGTTGGCCTTGTCTGCAAGACGGGGGGGGGGGGGGGG
>CAESWR010000685.1:320580-336452 GCA_903171835.1 Mullus surmuletus | reverse complement strand
CACTTCGAGATTACGAAAGTTTTATTGCGATTCGATACCTTTTTTCAACTGCCAAGGGAAAACTTTGTCGACACCTGTTTCACTTAACGAGATAGTTCTCAGGCTGTTCATGTCCTTGGACCACGTTAATCACAGATGCTAGATAATCTTCCCCAAAAAACATGTTAATTATTGTTAATTAAAGGAATAGTTTTTGATTTTTTTCGAGTTCCAGCCTGGTTGCGGTATTGCAGAAAGTAGTTCCGTCTACTCACACTAATAAAACGTTTTGCTCCCAAAAACAACATGCGTTCAAGGGAATAACTCATTTGCATCACAAATTCTTTGCCGGGAAAAACTCTGACCACGCAATCATCACCTGGTACTATTTTCCCTTTGTTCGTATCACTGCGCGCACCATCATCAGCTGTTTCACGGTGTTTATGTGCTCGGAAGGAGACAGTCGCCTCCTTCCTCTAGCTTATGGAAAGGTGTGCGCAGTGATATGAATAATTTGAAAATAGTACCGGGTGATTACAAGGACGGACTTTTTCACGGCAAAGAATTTGTGATGCAAATGGTTTACGCTTTTGAAAGCATGTTGTTTTTTGGAAGCTTTATCCGTGTGACCCCAGCAACTAGACGGAACTACTTTCTGCAACGCCGTGCCGGAACTCCGCTCACAGGATGCAGTGGGGGAAAAGTCACTGCTGATGAACCACATTGATGGTGAGGATCTCATACAACTTTATGTCAAAAAATCGGAACTATCCCTTTAAGAGGCAAATAGCGCCAATGAGGTGATTTCATTATCTCTGCACACAAAAAGTGTTCAAACATGTCAGAAACAGCCTAAGAAACATGCATTTGTCATTTTTCACTGAAACACAACAGACGGATTCAAGAATAAAGTGTCGCTCACCTCACAGAGTTCGCCTTCCTCCCTTCCGCCTTCATAAAGACAATCACGTGATCAAAGGGAGCGTGGGCGTACATCTTCAACCTGGAACAAGATTTTTGTTTTTTTATTTTAACAAGGAGGCGAAACAAAAGATGCAGGTACACATTCTGTGCAGTGATTTAACCACAACGAGCCCATTGAATGCGGTCCGGCCAGGAGCGAATGTAAACGTCTCCAGTATGCCCATTGATATGTTTCTTGGATACAAGACAATCCCCCTTGCCAGTGACGGCTGCGGCTACTGAGCCCCCCCACACCTAGCCAGCTAACACCCTAAAACCCCACTCCCCTCCTTTGAGACCAAGCAGAGGCTGTGTCCAAGTGGCTGGCATCGGGCCACGTCAGATGTCCATTTAAAGCTGCACAACAGCCTTCGGTTGGCTCTCGCCGCCCGCTCTTATCAGTCCGACGCGAGCTTGTGAAACTCAGAGAGACTGTGAAGCAAGAAAATGAGCAAGATAAATGAGGGAGAGCGGGATGGTGGGAACGTGGAGAGACACCAAAAGTCTGCAGAAGTATCTCCTCTGAGTGCAAAACTCAAAACACTGACTAGTTGTTGCACGACAGATTACTGATTCACATTCAATACTCGGTAATTAGAAACACAAAAGGGATTAGTAAGTGGTGGGAATACGGAGACCTTTAAAACACTTAGTGGACGTGAATCAGCCGAGAGCAATAAATAACGTCTCCATCCATCCCTCTCATGCTTGGCTCTGACTGATTTATAGTTAGCCTCTAACTGGGGCATAATCGTTAAACACACCACAGCCAAACTCAATTACAGGGGTGCTTGTCTGTCATGCGTGCAGCAGCACTACAAGTCATCAAAAAAAGCCCATGCTGCCGTCATAGCTACAGCTATCACAACTAACAACAGAGCCTTCGACTGGCGCACCGGTATCCTGAGCACCAAGTGCAAAAGCAGCGACGTTCGGGCTGCATCTCCACTTTCAGACAAAATAAAAAAGCCCCTCTGCTGCGTAATACTCCCCGGACTCCGCGCTGTCATGGCAGATGAATGCGACTACATCACTCTGTCGTTGGGGCTTGAATAAGTGTTTGATTCTAAACTGTGCTGCCGAGGAGAAGATAACACTGGCCGTGTTTCAACACTGTGAACAATCCAATTAGCTATACTCTGTCCCGCATGTATTACACTCAAAACTAACTCGACGCAGCTTCACAGTAAAAGTGCTCATTTGAGCAAATGAAGACAAAACAACAGTGCGAGCAACAGTTATTACCCTTAAACTTTGAGGGTTTTTTCAAATCCTAAATCAACCCTGTGTTGAATTCTGGGTCTATTATCACATTGTTAAGTTTTTCTTACTCTATTCATGAGCTCAGTGAGTCTACCAGAACAACTGAGCAGTTAAATTTCTAACACTAAATGCAACACATAATCCAGCAGTTTGGGCGCCGCTCCCAAACTCAGCAGGAAGTGCGGTCGGCAGCGGTGGATTGCCTCAATAACGCTGACAAAAAAAAATCATTGTTACTTCCATAAAACGCTCTAAGATCCCTGACTGGTCAGCTGAGGCTACTTTCTATTTTCTTCCGCAGACTGTGGATGGTGATGCTATTAAGCAATACGTTACACATCATGCAGCAGGTTTAACAAAGAGGATTTTCTTCCATTAAAGCAGAGAAACGACCACTGCAAATGTACTCAGCTGTCATTTTGTGAAATAAGGACCCAAAGGCCAATCATTAGACGAAACTTATATTATATATACTGTATAAAGTATGCAGGTTTGCAAGTGTGCATGCTGTATAACATAAATATGACACATTTTTAATATACTGTTATGTAGAAATATTGAGGGCAGTAGGCATGAACCAATTTCATCATGTACCCAATGACGAATGCAGTGGTGTAATTCAAACTAAAACTCAACTTCCATTATTGCCATACTTGCTGCTGGATCAAATAAAGTCTACCCCCGGGATGAAAATTTCCAAAAAGTCCATTCTTGCACTACAGGGAAAGCAAAGGAATCGTATATTTGCCCCACGATTTTAATGAGAACCTCTCTGGCCCGTGCACCAATGCTCTACCAAGTTGTCTGAAAATCAGCCAAGCACTGTTGGCATAATCCTGCTTACAGTCTAACAAATTAACTGCAATGAAAACATAATATGCTCAGTGGTTAAACATAAATACCTCTAGAAACTCACTTTTGGCGTGTCACAGGGTCCGACTCGGTAGGGTGTATGTAAGGGGTCAAGATCTGCTCCAGGGTCAACTTGTCAGAAACCCTAAAAAGTGACAAGATACATGCTTGAATGGTGACATCTGCAGTTAAACCATGACTGTAAGATCATTAGAATGTGTCATCTTGGTGAGGCACGTGTAGGTCTCGATGCAGAGTATACACCCAAGTATTTCTTTTTTTGGCATTAAGGCCTGCGAGCTGCATGATGAAACACTTTCAGCAGACGCTCCAGCACACTGTGGTGCATGTACCGTTCAAGATTCCCAGTTTTGTTGTGCAACTTACCTCCTCTGACTGAATTCTGTGCTGCTCTGGGGGAAGATGAGCTTCAGGTGCCACAGGAACTCTTTCTCTCTAAATGAGACACAGAGACAAGCAATTTTTGTTTTATTCTGGCGTGAGCTTTTTCGAAAACAGTAGTGTTCGATGCCTGTTTTGTTGACACAGGCGGATGAGGTCACCAAAACAGCGCTGCCGTGACAGTCAAACAACAAATTGTCCTTGTTTAAATTCAGAGCATATAATGGATTCAGCCTTAATCTGCACGGGACAATGTGCCTGGCTGCTTCCGAGATCTTGTCCATCTGTGTGACTGTGTGTAAATGAATAAACTAGAGTCGCCATGGAGACCATGGCATATACACTCAATACTAGGACACCAGCTGGTGGATATCACATAATGATCACTTATTCTGGGGTAATGTTTTGGGCAGCAACTTATTAAAAGTGGTTGGGCTTGGGGGTTGCTGGGCGTACGCTGCAACCAAACATTCGTCCTCTAAACAGCAGCTGCGTTTAAACCGGCTAATGTCAATATAATGCAGTCACAGCCAACAATGTCATACAACAGGGATCTAACATCAGGATATATTTCTTTATTACTCCAGAATGATGGATGGATTGTCATTCATTGATATTCTGCCATTTGCCATTTGGTCACATCACAACAGACCTACAGACAAACATGTGGATAAGACCAAATACAACTTAGAAAGTGTGTGTTTTTGCGCTTCAAAGCAGAACACACTCTTGTTTGCTCAGGCGCCTTCCCGACTTGTTTGACCCACATACCGGGATAAACCTAACGACAAGGACTTGACGACCGAGACCACAGAGTTTGCCATATATAGGACATAGCTGATTCATCAGCGCCAGAGCAGAAGGCCTGAGTGCTTGCTGGATCTAAGGATGGAGATGAAACATACCCTCAGAAAGACCAACGGGTAATTGTAAGGCATACGCACGAGACCTTGTTATTAGGGGCGAGTACTGTATGAGGGAGATTTATAGCACAACGTCGAGGTTTCTTTTGATAGCTGTAATACAAACACTTTTGTATCTTTTTAACTTAACCAATGGTTACATACTTGGTTTTCAAGTATTTGAATAATTGGATGTTTAAATCCTTTATACTCACGCTTCTCCAATGTGTTCTTGGTTTGCTTTTAAAGAAAATTGCACATTTAACAATATCTTAGTCTAAAAAAAACTTGATTAGCACTATGTTTGGATTTGATGAATGATGTTGAAGCCTGAGTTTGGAAGTATTGAATCAACAGAATTTTGATGTAGGTGAGTCTTCATGACATGTCAACGGAAAAGACATGGAAATGGATCCCTTGGTCCACAGAGGAAGAGTCTTGGCATCAAATTACACTGCAATCCATTAAACAGTCATTGAGATATTTTTACTTTTGCATAATGTAAAAAACATCTGTCAAAGCGTGTGAAGGATAAAATGCAGCCCCTTAACAGGTGTTGGCCTGGGTAGGAGACATGGCAGAATCAAAATGTTGAAGTTTGTGCCTAAACCATAAGGGATGTAAACACAACAATGGTGAATGAGACAAAACCGTCCTATTGTTTTATCATCTAAATGCTGAATTGACCAAATAAGTAATGATATGCATTACTTATTCCAAGAAACTGCACTGGTTGAACTGTTGTCTTCTAATCAAAAACTGCCAAAATGCCAAATGAACCGCAGATATGAGTTCCCACTTGATTATAAGAGGTGTGTGATGTGGGAGAGCTAACGGAGATAAGACCAAAAGAACGAGGTGGTGTCGGACATGCAGACCAGCAGCTGGGAGGGGATTCCCTACGCAACTGTAGGAGGGACCCAACACCTCTAACCCCCTTAGTCAGAGGAATTTATGTGTTTGCTTAGTTTTGGCTGCATTTCTTGTGGTGCGTCAGTGTGTGTCCACGTGTATGTGTGTGCAGGTGTGCATGGGTTTGTACGTGCAAGAGAATGAGGGTGGAGCACCAGGTGTGATGCCATTATTCTGTCATTACAGCAAATGGAAACTATGCCTTTCAATGGAGAAGGGGCTTGCCCAAAGATGCATGCAATCGTTTCAGACAAGGCCCCAGTGCATACCTGGGATAAGTGCCATCATTCATTGTCGGTTGGAGAGAGGGGAAAAAAAAAAAAAGGTGAGAGAAGCATAAAAAAGTCAAAACAGAAGCAACTACTCCCGGGGATGACTGCTTTGAATACACGAACCGACTGAAAACCATCAGAATGTGCTACCTGGTCCTTCAACGGCCCTTGCTGAAGGGCTTTGAGCAAATGGCAAAAAAGCTGGTTAAGCATGGTAGCTCCCATGTATAATTGTGTACATGAGGAATACAATTCCTCCTGCTCAAAAGGCGATTAAGCGCTCAAACCATACAAAGATTATGCTGAAAGGTTTAGAACTTCAACAAGATTCCATGAGATCCGCTTCCTTCCATGGGTTGCATTAAGAAGCAAGTGGGATTATTCATCAAACAGCTTGTAGGGCCAATTAGCCCTAACAATATGAAATAGGATTGGCAAACTGCCAGAACCGAGTGAAAAACATGTAAACATGTTCCATTATTCACTCACTAATACACTGCTTGTTTAATTAGACCAATTCATTCATGACTGGGCTCGTGAAAAGGGTATGAGACTGTAACTTTCATGATTGTCCATGCAGCAAAATATTCAGCAGTCCTGACTTCTTAAATGTACCCAAAGTGGTTTAGAATCTCAAATCCTGAGAGTTCTTGAAGTCCATTTTCTAGCACTGTGAGAAGGATAAGTTAGCAAGGGAGCCTGAAATTTCATTGTCCCTGGAGAAAAGAAAAATTGGGGTTTGTTGTTCAACATTTTGTCCAGGTCGAGCAAAGAGTATGGAGGCTGCCATCTCACGTTACTACTCAAGTGGTTGCACTTCTCTTCTATAACTGGCAACAAAGTGTTGTTTTGGAATCATCACCAGGCTACATTCTGTTTACACATTCAACATAAGATAGCATCATCGATCTGGATTTCTTGAGTGAAGTATTAGCCTTAAGGTAGCTCAACAGAGTGGAGCTTAATATCATCACCTAAAGACACACAAGCCCATCATTTGTAAAGCTACCATATTTAGGTCAGTCAATGAAGGAATGGATTTCATATGCAAGCTATTTTCTAAAAGCGTAAATGGAGCTAAGTCATATACATTTGGGAGAAACATTCCGGCATACAGCCAAATCACACATTCTTGCAAAGACCTGTCAAGCATTTGAGCGGTATAATTGTCCTTCTAAAACTGTAAAATTGCACTGCAAAAATGAATTACCCTAAACCCCAACAAAACTGAAAAATCAGCAAGACCACAGCTAATGTCTGACCATATATCAGATAATCCCTTTCCTGCTGCCAACCAGAAAGTATTTTCTCTCACGTGTGCACTAACACAACAAAATGTACGACTGTAGCCCCGCCATGAACTGAAAGATTTAAATGCGTTTAACCATGACATTTGCCATATTCATCAAATTCATTATGGCCATACGCCAATCCTATTTCATAAAGTTAGCCTTTGTTATTGTGGTCCAAAGAGCTGTTTGATGAATAATCCGTTTTGCAAAGTAAAATGCCTTTCAGCCATGTAAGCTAGCAGATATCCTATAGCGTGGAATTCTACTGAGGTTATAAACCTTTCAGCACGAGCTTTGTGTGGTTTTAGCACTAACTTTCTCATTAGAGAGACATGTCCTCATAAGGAGTTGCTTTCACCGGGTACACAATTATATTAAGAGCTTCCCGAAATAGACAATCAAGCAATCCCACAGTCGATCAGCCAGGTGTGGGAAAGGTGGGAACAAGGTGGAGCTTCTCTTTTAAGATCTTCATCTTCAATTCATCAGGAAACCTGCCTGCATCATGCTTGCGGGTGCCACTGGGCCCCGGGTCTTTCCATGTGGCGAGACAGCATTTTATCCCATAAATGGACACAGTACTGAATCTATTATGACAACAGGCAAACACGAAGGAGAGGATCAGTGTTGGTCTTCTGCCACTGGGGGTAAATCCCACTCCTGAGATTTCATGATCGTACCATTCTGTGAAACCAAGGCCAATCATCGACAAAATCATCCAAGTCTGAGAGACTGTCTGCATCCATGAGGGAGGCTGGGAATCAAGCAGACTCGGAGGAGCAAAAGATGAATTCATTAACCGGGACACACACACTGCTGATTAAATAAGTGATTATATCAAACGTGCCATCAACAATAGAGAACATAGGGCCTTGACTGGTGGTCTGGCAGTGGGAGCAGAGATTCATCTGGATTATAGATTAGACAGATCCAACAAAAATGGCAAAACATATGTAACCATGTGTCCTGCGTACCGTCAGATGCCAGGATTTGGGTGGCAAGTGGGTGCTGGTGGAATGAGATGACAGGACTTTGGGGCCTCACTGCTGAGATACAACAAATAAACCAGAGTATTCCAAAGCCAATTAATCCACAACCTCAGCGGATGGGGCGGCAGGGACGCTGATGGACGAAAGGGAGAGAAGATTACAGGCAGCTGCGTTTTTAAAAACTCATTCTTTAAGTTCTGGCCGGAGCCACAAATCCTGGACAAGTGCCGCAACGTTAAGTCATGAGTCTGCTTTTACTGAGGAGCTCAGAAGTGTAGTGTAAACAGAAGCCGAGCGTTGCACTAAAAGCTCAATTAGACTGCGACGTTCCAGCAAGAAGTTGCTGAAAGGGTGCAAAATCGGGAGCCAACTTTGCTAGTCTAAGATTCTTGTAACAAAACACGTAAATTGTTCACATATGCCTGTTCGTTAGCTTTAAGCAACCCGTCACGACATTATACCGGGAACCAGAAATTTTATGACAATCCACTTTTGCCTAGCCTAATTTACAATCGTCCTAGCCTCCACATTGTATAAGTGAACTTATTACAGTGTTCAGCTCCAGGCCAAAGTGTGGAATTGTGTTTCCAAAATTGGCTCCAAAGAACATTAAAAGAATCGCCTATCAGGGCAATCACCATAAAACAACTGCCATCTACTGGCGTCCACAGCTGTCAGCTGGTTACGAAAGACTGCATACCCACAGTGAATTTTTTCTTTCTTTTAGCAGCACAAGGGAGAAGTATCCTTTAAATTTGCTTAGTCAAACAATGCACAAGCTTACTTTCTCACAAGGTTGCGTAGCAGACTGTCATTTCTGGTTAATTTGTGTGGAATTTTACGCAGAACCAGATACAACAATGCAAAGTCTCGGTTAACAGATTGGATGGTTAACGTTTATGATGACAGTGCAACACCGACGATGCTGCTGCTGCTTGCCATTCTTATCGCCGATGGTTAATCACGTCAGTGACAGCCAGGAGGTTGTCTGCTGGAGTTTAACAAAACATTAGACTAAAGCTGCTCCTGATTATTTCGTTCAAACTTAATTATGGGAAGCAGGAATCATATTGCACAGTGCAGTCGTCCCCTGCCATGAAATCACGGGTGAAATATGGCTCTGTCTGCTTTTTGTGCATTAGTTAATTGATTCATCACACGCACATCTCAACACCACTGCCGTGTTCTGTGCAAATGTATGATGAATGTCTATATTACGGCATTTTCACAATTGAATTATTACATCCCTTTCCAATTGTTACCCTGTGGCAGGCTTTATCTATGGCCTCTCAACTCCACTGATATGTGACGTTTGGGGCCCTAGTTAAACAATCTATAACTGCAGACTGCAAATGCATTAGGAGCACCTGCAGTGAAAGGAAATAAACCCACACTTGAGTATGATAATGGATGTTTGCTTTATGCTGCGGTACACATCATATGTCACCAAACATGTTGGCAAGCAACAGTGGTCATGCTCTCCTCCTGGTTGTGTTGTTGCAGATAGGCCAAGTGGATGGTGAGTTGAAACTGAAGTTATCATCTGATATTTTTTGAGCATTTGGTAGCTCTATGGGAAGCTTAAGAAAAAGGAAAATGGAGGAGCAAACACTATGTTCAGAGAGAGGCAGATCCTCAGGCGGAATTGGTGTTTGTTCCTGAATGTTCCTCACCACACAGTATGAAACTTTCGGACAAATGGTGCAACCATTAGCTTTCAGTCCAATACACCATTAAGTGTGAGGGGCACCTACTCAGGATGAAGTTGCTTGGGTGTGGTGAGTACACTGATGTTTGCAATTGTTACATTCTGCGTTCTCAGACCATGACTGGAACTGTGGGCTCCTTTTGTTTTGACAAATGCTCAACTAGATGCAATAGATTGGCAGTTGTGCACAAAGGTGCAAGACTAGTCGAGTGCAGCACTTCAACCTGAAGCATTTCATCAATCTGAAGAGGTGCAGACTGAGGAAAACCCAATATGTTTTTGTTATTTCTCAAGAAAGTAATGGAAAAACAACTGAAAACTGTCTTTTGATATGGTGCCTTTTATTGTTGCACCAAATTAAGTGGTCTAATCAATAGACAGTATTAGTAAATGCCGAGTGATAGTCATCTCTAATTGCAAAGCAAAAAGGGTGCTTTTTAGCATGCTGTTACAATTTTGGTGAATGCCGCCGGGCAGTTTGATATCAGCAGGACTGTGACTTATAAACAACTTAAAATGGTAAAAACGGCTCCAACAGAACCCAGTTCACCGGGTTCAGGGACTTCTGTGAAGGTGATTCTGGCTTCACGAGAGGAAACCATCATTTTGCCTTCTACTATCGGCAGCGAGCATAAATATCTGGGAGTTTGTTCCACCCATATAACCCAGAGAGTCGGGTTCATTGAGGCGGATACCCAATATATGAGAGACTGACCCACATGGCACCAATCCATACCCGCTCATGTTACTAATTATTTCAGGTTATTACAGAAATATGCGCAGTAATTACCCGCAGTGACTGCTTCTGCAATGTGTTGTCCAGTCCACTCAAGATGTCTATGAGGAAAATGCCCTGAAATGCCAGGCTGAGGCTGTAGAAAACATAATTCCACCCTAACACAACTACTTCCAATGTTCTGCCAAATGCCAACTATTATATACTTACCCTCCAAGGGCTGGACGAAGGAACGGCCTGTAATTTTTCGTCAATCTCTTCACTGTTCATGCCTTGTTTTTGAAATTAGTCACCGGCGAGAGGTGGAAATAAAGTAGTTGCAAGGCCATTATTTTGCGTACAAACATTTAATCAAAGAGACACATGGTCGCAAAACTCGCACTCACACACACATACACACACATTGCCAGGCATAAAAGCCCTCTGCTCAGCTGTCTGCCAGTAATGATCCTTCTCTGGCAGTGCAAGTGCGTAGCATGAATATGTCACTAACCAGCTGCAGTCACACTGCTCACACATCTGCTTTTTATATAATGTACTTGGTACATTCTGAAGCACATTCTCTCTCGATTCCGAGTGATTCCTTGTATACCTTTCACCCCGCCGTCCCTTGTGTCCATGTGGTGGTCTGCGAATGGACACTGTTGTGGTTGGTAGAAGAAAAAAAAAAAACTCTTCACAGTGAGACATCCTGAAACTAACCAGACTAAACAAAGAAATAAGGCTGCGCAGCTGGGCCCCGAGATCCCTCTGCTGAGTCCAAAGCGGCGGTGTGTCTTCTGCTTTCACACTCGTGGGAGTTCGGCATGTTTGCCAGGTGTTGAATCCGTATGAAATTACTAAAAACTTGCTCTCATTCCCACCCCGCCAAAAAAAAAAGAGAAAAGAAGGAATAACGTTGCAGTTTAGAAGGTGGGACGAGGGTGTCACTACAACTAATGTGACGTGCACCTTCTATCCGCCGCCTGCAAAACATCAGACATGACAGGGTGGCGGACTATAAAGATGGAAAAGAGAAACGGCACAAGGCCAGCCAAGAGGGGCAGACAAAGGGTCCTTTTTAGCAGCGATCCTGATTGGCACCTACTGTTGTTGTTGTAAAACTTTAATACGCGGTTCAATAACCAGTTCGCCCTCTTCCCCTCCTCTGTTCGTCCACTGTGGGATTGGAGTGGCACGGCCCAGCCCCCGAAAGAACATGAGCGCAGCGAGCTTGTCCAAGGAGGAGGAGGAGGAGGAGAGATGGCATTCAAACGCGAGTGGATCACCAGTGAGAAACGAGCAAACGAGAACTTCGGGGTCTGGAGGAAGTAACGAGCTGCAGCTTCTAAGTTACAAGTGTGAAGTGTTTGACGGCACTGAACTAATTCCGAAAAACCATTAAAGCAACACTGGGGACAGGTTAAATAACAACACCTGGCCTGTATGTCAATCTTTTCCATATTTTTCATCTGTTACTACAGAAATATTGAAGTTTCAATACCTTTTTAAGACTTTGTCAAGACCTACTCGATATTTTTCAATACCACTTTGAGCAATAACCGTTTCCATTGGTGACACCTTTCACTTGATAGTTTTAGTTTACGATAAAGACGATAGATCACTATCATACAACATTTAAATAATTCTGAATTTCCACCCATGTACGTTTTGGCAATTTACAAAGGCACCCATAATAGACCTTTTTTTGGTGTTACCGGTTCTTCTTTGTCTTTCAATAAACGAATAAACACTTTTATAATGTTTTTTTGAACTCAAACTCTTTGACAGCTAATTCAGGAAAAATGCCTTCAAAAATTTAAGACCTCGTAAAGTTGTAATAAGACTTTTCAATACTTTTTAAGGGTCTTAATTTCCCCCAAATTGATTGATCACCTTTTAATACTTATCAAGACCCCGTGGATACGCTGTGTTAAAAAACGATCCGCTTTTCTTCCAATTTAAAGATAAATAAGCAAAAGTCAGAATTTCTCACGATGCTAATGGCTCTCATGTTTCCTGATCTGGCAGGAGGAGGAAAATCAGGCATTAGGGGGCAGTGGCATCGCAGGTGGGGGGGGGGTTTGATCTACTGCAGACGAACCAAATGATGGTCGGTGTTCAACACAACAAGAATGGCGACGTTTGCAGAGGCAGCGATGGTTCTCATTTACCGACCGCCGCTGCGCTTTACGGTATCCAGCATGGAAATGGCTGCTGCTGACAATAAAAATGAATTACAAAGAGGTAATTACAGGAAGCAAGTCCATTTAACGGCCATTTCTGAAACAAATAAAGACCGTAAATTCTATCTAAATGGGGCTCAATTCCATGAAAGTGTTTGGGATTATGGCTATAATTGGTTAAATATTATAATGGAGCGGACACGCTGTTGACTAGCCAACGACGGCTTATTTAAAGCATGGATAGAAACCTAATGGATGTTCATTGTTTTCAGATGTACGCCTCGTCACACGGAGCGCATTTGTGTACGTTCGGGGGTTGCCTGAAACTGAAAACATCTGACCGAGGGCTTCCTTCCTCGCTCTCCTCTCACGCAGGCTGACAAAACGGCGCGGCGCTGATATCGGTCTGAATGACTCGCTGCCAGACAAGAGGGAGGGCGCCGTGGGTTTTTTTTTTTGTCAAGGCTCGCATCCTCCGGCCGAGCAGAGCCGGCTCTGAATTGCGGCTGCTGTTTGGGGCTTAGCAAGAGTGCCATCCTGTGGCAAAGTCAAACATCACTAATGAGAGGCTCATTTGGCTGCAGAGACGCGGGACTCTGAGCCGCCAGGAAACCGTCGCCCTGGCCTCGTCGACGGCCGCGACACATTTGGATCCATCTCTTATTGGTGTAAATGGAAACAGCAGTCACTCCTAAGCTCTGTTTTCTGTGATATTCTAGCGCCCGCACACTCAGACATAATTCATAACAATGTGATGATGCATTTCATAGGTGACCACAACAGCCTGATGGGACTATTTTAAGATCAGGCTTTGAAATCTCTTCATTGGCGAAATAATCAGACCGTGTCGCCCGAATGCTTACTTGGTGAAGAAGAAGGTGGAGTTCTCTCTGCTTTTTGTGAAGGTGCAGGGGAGAAACCTCAACGTGATGTTCATCTTCCTGGCGTTGGCTGCTAGCTTCTTTGCCTGGACGACAGAAAACAAAAGTCGGCGTTACTTGGGGTTTTCTGATCCGATATGGATATTGGATATCAGTCTGATATCAGCAAAAAAATATATAGTATTGGATTGTATCGGGACGCCCCTTGGTGTTACTTCACTGGTTACACTGGTGCATGACTGACAAAAAATGAGGCATAAAGCTGAAAAAAGGGCAAAATACGGTTATAGAGAGAGCTTGGGAGCTGAAAAGGCCGAAATTTTCTTTTCACTTTTTACCCGAGAAAGTCATACTGTCGGGTCACAGACAAGCCAAGCTTCTCTGCAGCACATGTTCACTATAATTCATGTTTGCACAAAGCAGTAGTGTTGATTGCCTGCTTACAAAAACAGCATCTTAATTGGTGTGGAGCACAATGCAGGAAGTCAGCCTGCGCTGCTCAACTGGGACACCAATTTACCGTATTATCATCACAGAGAAAATAGTTTATTTCTGCGGAGGCCAAAAACCACATCGGGAATTCACGCAACCGCACAGAACAATGCTGCTGTCACGGGCCGACGTTTCCCGGCATTCCGCGGCGGACAACAACTGTTCTGTGAAAAGGAGAAAGCTCCCATTCTTGGCCTTCGGACGGGGTCTGCCGGGACCGAGGGGGGTTTGGGCTCGACGGGAAAGCGACTTCAACCAAAGGACGACCCCGATGTCTCCAAAGCTCCCTGGCAAGCTTTGCGCAAATCCGCGGAGGACGAGCTTTTCCTCTCTGGCGCTCGCATGACTTGAGATTGGCGGATGGCGGGGAGACGGTAAAATGAGATTTATGGAAAAGGTAGGGCTGTACAAGGCTAATAACAGATTACTGCACTTGCGATGTTCTGGACGGAGCCCAAATCCCAAGACCCGTCATGCGCCAAGCCTTTATCTCTCACTGCGAATAAGCTTCATTATTTTGACTGCTTGAGCACTCGCGGCCTCTGAAAAAAAAAAAAAAAAATCCCATAAAGGAGACGGAAAAACGCCAAGATATTGAATATCACTCGTGTTGTGCTCTCGTAACAGTACAGGTGAAAGCTGGCAGTACACCAGATCTTACATAAATTAATTTCTGCTTTGGGGGGGAAAAAAAAATAAAACACGAGCGTTGCATAACCGCGGCTACAAATTACCAGTGAGGCAATAAAATCGGGATGAGGAAAACATTTTCATGTTCCTGGTTTGGATTATTAGGACTTTTTTTTTTTCAATTCCATAAGAACTGCTGAAAAGAAGAAAGAACAAATGAAACTTTATATATTTCAGTAAGTCATGATCCACTTGGCCGGCTCCCTGAACGCATTCCTCCGCTTAAAAGGACGATTTCTTTCCTTTTTTTCCTCTGATATTCAGGCGACCGCAGCGGCAGAGATCAAACCTCGTCAGTCTTTTTAAGGCCTGTTTTTGCTTCGGATTTTAAAAAAAAATGTTTTTTTAAAAAGGTACAAAGAATTTGGTTTGGTTTTGGTATACTTTGTGGTCAAATCCGATGCCGTTACATAAACTTTCAATCGAGCTGCAATTTCACGCTTGGAGGATTTTTCAACACTCAGGAGTGCTGGCTGAACTCGCCGAGCGGCGATGGACAGCGGCCCGCCGCGCACATCGCACACATGGGCCGAGGGGGGGTGACAACGATGCGGAGAGGTGCATCTGGTTTTCGTTGCTCGACACCAAAACGTTTCGTCCATGTGTTGTTGCTCTGACCCCGAATGCAAAAGGATGACTGGAGGATGCGCTCCGATGTAACGATGTGTGATGCTGCGCGCTGCGTTCCGGCGGTCAGCGTCGCCGTCTCCATTTTGCGATGTTGGGTTGAGGATGAAGTGTGTCGCAGATGCCGGTCAGACTCCATCCAATTCCATCGTCTTCTTAAAATTTTATCATAAAAGAGGAATCATTTGGACTCCTCAGAAGTGCTTGGTCTGCCCAAAGATGTGATAATAGAAGTGTCCCGATACAACTTTTTCGCCTTGAGTATTGGCCGATACCGATATCGATCCGATACGATATCAGCACGAATCATAGATCATTTTATTCCTTATTTTGTAGTATGGAATGTTAGAAAATGCTTGATCAAGTGATATTACTCAAACAGAGGACATACATACATACAATTTAATCAGCAAAAAAACGGGTATCGGATTATATCAGCCTGCATTCAAAATCTCCGACAGAAGTACTCTGATACAAGCAGTCCATTCCAGACTCCACTTTTTAAGGTTAATGTAAGCCATTGGCGTTTTTTTTTCTCGGACCTACTGTTGCTGACTATTGTTCTCTGTTTGAGTAATGTCACATGATCAACCCTTTTCTAACATTCCGTACTACAAAATACATAACAAAAGTACTTATGATTCATGCCGATATCGTATAGTATCGATATCGGTATCGGCCAATACTCAAGGCTGCAATATCGGTATCGTATCAGAAGTGAAAAAGTCGCATCTGAACGCCCCTAAT
>CAESWR010000685.1:258494-271932 GCA_903171835.1 Mullus surmuletus | reverse complement strand
ACCTCATCTATGAACAAAAAGGCAAATATATTGCATTTGGCAGCAAAGAACATCAAGGGTGGGAGGCTAGGATTTGATCTAATAGTGGTAATTGTAATTATATATTCATTTTCAATCATACCTGAGAACAGTGTCACAAGAATTCCCATTACAATGGAGCTCCATTTCTGTTTCTGATTTCATTGATGTACAAACCATGTCAGGTCGGCCAGCCAGTAAAGTGGAAGTCCGGTCCCGACCAAGGTGAACTTTGAGACACTCTGAGGTGAACATAGATTCTATATCATGATACACAAATAAATTGATTGACACTTTGTAAGGGCCAACTTCTGGAATACCATTGACCTGCCAATGATAAGACATCCACTAATGACAAGAAAAAGGTGTGCAAAAAAAAAAAAAACACAAGCAAAGAAATCAGCCATGTGTGCACAAGACGTTTGTATTACTAATTTATTTTACAGAGATAGATTCACGACAATTTCATTCACAATTTTGTTCAGGTTAATTTTTAAAACGATTCACCTTAATAGCTCTTTACTGGAGCGAATATTCTTCTTGAATTATTTATCAATTAATTGTTTCAGTCCCTTAAGAGAGATATAATGCTAAATAACAAAAGACAAAAGATAACAAAAGTAGTTTACTCTCATCTTATTTTCATTATTAGGTCCTGATTGCTGTTTACATGGTGGTTTGTGCTTTTGCATCGCCTTTACGCCTTCTACGTCATCGCCTCTGTGTTGCTGCCATAGCTACGGAGTGTTTGCACCACACAATGTCATTTCTCTGCCACCTCCAACAATATATCACATTTATAGATCGGACAAGCTTACCACAATTAATGAAAAACAGAGACACATAAAAGGTGGCAATTTGAAAATCACCTTGACTGTGATTCTGAACTTTGAAATGACAATAGCAGGTGGTCGTCAAAGGCAGGATGTGAGCCACGAGAGTGAAAAAAGAGCAGCTGTTCATCGGGGGCCTCTAAATATTGGAACACAGAACGCCAGATATAGCTCAAGCTTTAAGAGGCCATAGACTGTCTCCAAGCATAGAAACCATGTAACAATTAAGTGAATGAAGACAGTAGATCTATAAGGGACTGTCAAAAAAAACCCTAATTAATCATTTGAATAGTATGTATTTCACTCTATACTGTGACATTAATGAGCCCAGTGAAATCACCGGAAACAAACAATATCAATTATGAGTGATATCCGTCTTCATGGTGCCTGCCTTACAACAAGGTCCAGAGGGCAGTTGGTCTTCATGAATGGATGTCATGAGTGTATAAAAATGAAGATAATATGTTTTAATATTTAATGTAATGACTGAGAAGTGATAGCAAAGGCAGTAGCTAAGGAGTAGTAGTGGTAGAGCGAAATAAATCACATAAGGCTCTATATTTGTACATAAATGGGGTCCCATAGTATCACCTTGTATTGTAGTCTGGTTTATTTCTCATGACCTCTCAAAGGAACCTAGAGAAATGTGTTGCACTGGTTATGTTTGTGTCATTAACCCACAAGAAAAAACACATAAGCACACACAGAAAAAGCTTTTTAGACTGATTAGAAATATTTTAAAACTCTGCTTATAATCAGGCATAATATAATCATGCATCTTACATGACTCAAGATGTGAGGGCATAATGACAATCTCCCAGACTTTACATGTGTATTGAAGTTTAAAACGAGATTAAATAGATGCTGAAACTTCTTGACTGCATTTAATCAAACTGTTATTAATGTAAAAGATGATTTACTTCGATGAAATTCCCCAATGAGAGTAACTAAAGCATTAAAAGTTATTCATAAAGAGGAAAATACATTCATCATATTTAAAAGTTTGACTCTATATGAATACATCTTTTATTTTCTAAAAGAAAGACTATTAGCAGAAACATATCAATTATTATTAGTAATAGTATTATCAGTATTGTATATCATTTAAGATGCTCAGGAGAAGAGGGATGGTTAATAAATTGTTAATAAGAAAGTGGAAACATGAAGATGATCATTATGTGTCTTGAAGTCGCAGCCCATTTGATCATTCTTTTCATAACTATTCTGGTTACATCAGTTTTTATCTCTAGAGGTGCAAATGTATGGCAACAACCATCTCATCTCAAGTAGGTTAAGGCCAGATCCTCTCACATAGACCCAGCTAATCACCCATTAGTTGACAGTGGGGAAGCTGGGAAAACAAACAAACAAAAAAAAGAGAGAAATGACTTTACACTAATGGAACATACAAATCTGCAGGTGGTCAGTGTTATGGCTGCGTTCCAGACTGCTGACTTGTGTGGATCCCTGTGCATTCATAACCCATTTGGTTATTTGTGTAAGCAACCTGAATGCATTATCCCCTGTCTTTAGTATATTATCTTTTTTTGGTCATTTTTTTTGTTATCACCAGCTCAGTATCACTTCTCCTGACATAAATGTACAGGTAATAGATATTATTTAACAGAACGTCTGTCAGCGATGCAATCTCTTTTATCATTTTCTACACATCAATACAGAGTTATATGAGATGACATTTATTTCAGCCCGGAGATTACTGTGTTACAATGTACCTAAATGAGTCACAGCAATGCTACTCGATCTCAGTAACACAATTTCATTTGGCTGCACGTGTGATGATTGAAAATTGCCTTAGTGGAATTGGTTGTAACTGGAACGAAAAGTTTCCGTACTGGGTTACCTTTTAATTATCGAAATGCCGTGAGATATGACAGCATTAGAAATTGTAATTTAGCACTGAACCACCAATACTATTAAAAAGTGAGTTTTTATTAAAAGTTGCTTTGAAAAAAAGTTATGTAATAATAAGATGAGCAAAGTCATCACCGGCTCTGACGATGAAGCTTTAAAGATAGAAATAAAACAAATGAACTCATTCAACCTACAAGTGTAAAGTGTATGAACACTGGGGGGTTCAAAACTGTAAGTATCTGCACTACATTGTGTAAACCTCTCTCATCCATCCACTTTAAACAACAAGAGACTGAAATGTGGCTTCTGAGTGCTAAATCAGGTAACAGCTTGTTGCCTTTGCAGCAGATTTTTCTGTGGATGCAGACATGCTATTTAAACAAAGGATGGGTATGTCTTACTGAACAAATGTTTGATTTGGTTTCATGAAGCTGGTGCTTTTATGGGGTGGTAATTAGACCAATCTTCTGTTTTTCCCTTCATTAATTCTCAGAAAAAAAAACAGACAGAGCTATAACATATATATATATATATAATTGTATTTTTTTTAAGCCAGTTTGTGCCAGGATTTGTACATATATATGTATTTCATGGTTGAATGAGACCATTGTGGGCAAAATCAATGAGCGGGACAGCTTTATAGCATGTTTTTTTTTTTTTTCTAGCAAGTTTGCTCTGCCTATTATTCAGACATCTGCAGGTCTACTGTTTGTCAACAAATACAGAAATAGTTGCCATGGACAATCGTGGCGCCGAGTGGCAGGAACGTAATAGAAAATTCCAATATGGTGCCACTATAAAGCAGAAATGTCACTGAAATGTCTTGGCCATTCCATTTGGTACAGGCCCCCCATGCCCATGATGCCCCTTCAACATGGGCCTTTGCTGAGTTTTACTGCTTGTTAGAGAAGGCCAAGTCAGTTTTATTACAATAACACCAAATCTGAAGACATCTCAACGCACTTTTTTTCATATTGTATTCCTTCCTACAGTATCATCAGATCCTACATATTGGCAAATACTATCACATTACAGAGCAACATGCTTTAGTCCGATAAAAAGCTGACGTTTGCATGAAATTATATACATAATTTGAGTGTCTGAAACCGCTCTACTGAATTTTATTCAAGCTCTTTCCCCCATGTGCTCTAACCTGAAGGGAGGGAACAGTTGGAGCATTGAATTTGTTATATGCAGCCATAAAGCTTTACATGCATCCTCCTTTACTGTTTTGGTATGTATGGGACATCAAGAAAAGAAAGAGACGGGTCAGCATTACTTAACCAAGCCATTTAAATGCACATTCTGTCTCAGTTCCTCATAAGCACACACACGCTTGACACACTGGCTCATATGCATACACATTAATAAATAACCTTGCATAACTGCATACAGTGTTTTGTCTTGTCTGCCATAACTTTTGTCAAATAATCCTTTAAGGATATGTGTGCATGTGTGGGGGAGTGTTTGTTGCGCGGGACTGTTATGCATGCGTGTGTGTGTGTTCGCTTATTGTGAATCCTCTGTCAGCACATCGTGTAGGGGGCTGGCTAGGACTTTCAGAAATGCAGGCACAAGCATATCTTATTTGGATTATGTATAAAACACCGATAGAGGCCGTCTGCTCACATCAATCAGGGGAGCGAAGAGAAAGAGGGAGACAAAACAACAGGGAGGCGGAGAGAGCTGGAGAAGGTTGGGGGGGGGGGGCAAATGGAACGATGTGTAAGCCTGTTGGGTGAGATGGGAAAAAGAAGTAAAGGTATAGGGCAGAGCTGGTGGAGTGTCTACGAGTACAGGAGTGTTTAAATATGCAGAGGGGAAGAATGGATCAGTGGAGAGATGAGAATTTAAGATTCAAAGAAAGAGAGGAGAGAAAAGAGGAAGGAGATTAACAAAGGTGAGGCGGTGCATGAGAAATTGGTATACAGAGTGGTGGATTCATCAGAGAAATAGACGGGATGAGAGCAGGAAGAAAGGAGACGGGAAGCAATGCGAAAGAGGGATGGAGGAGGAGGGAAACTGAGGCAGGCACATGGGGACGGGGCGCATGGAGAGGGGGGGGGTGATTGATGGGCTGTACACAGGGCCCGCCGTTCTCTTGAGCAGAACCACTTCAGCACTGGACACCCGCCAGAAACTGCAGCCTCGGAGAACCCCGCACGCCTTTGGTTTGGCGTGCATGCATTTCTGAAGCTGTGCATACGAGCACGGAAACGGGCTTAGTTGACAGATTTATTTCTGACACTGTGTGTGTTCATCTGCATATTTGTGTGTGTCCGTGCATGCCGTGATACCTGGCGTGGCTGGAGGTGCTGATGAATCAGTGTTTTTGAGTGGCATTTTTCTGCATGCGTTGCCCTGCAGGCAGGTGAGGCTCCTTGCACCTGAGGCGAACCCAATCTGGCAACAATCACGCTTTTGGCTCGTCCCATTTCTCCGATCAAACAGATTGTATTGATCAAACCCTGGCAAAATAAATCAAAAGTTCAGAAAATCTAAATTAATCTAGAGTAATGCTTGCCTGATGAATTTAGATCGCAATACTCTTGTCTTACTTTGGATGCTGTAGAGTTAATTAAGGGATAGAAAAGCAATTGCGGCAATGGCGAGCCAAATGCACACAAAATGAACCCTGCACAAGAACCAAAAGCAAAGTAGCTGCGGACCTGGAACCTAATAGTATAAACAACGGAAAATAAGTTGCTCAGGTAATATCACAAAATAATTGGCTCGACCTACAAGTTCTTTGTTCGGCAGTTGTGAGTAACCTTTTGGCAAGCCATGACTACACAGCCCAGCCGGTAGCCTCGTCCAATGATCCACACTATACAAAAAGTGACCTTTTTGTCTTTTTGCTATCAACCATAACGGACATTAAGCTCTTATCTAAATCTACATCAGTGTCAGAACCCATAAAAACAAGAATTATTGAAGCAGATGCCTGCCCAGTTGAGTTTCTTTGTGTAGGCCTCTGTGCAAGGCAAACCCTTACAGTAATTTGCCGCTAAACGAAAAACTCTACAGCTCATCTCTCCAATCTCAAGAATTGCTCAAATTGGGGTTTTCAAGTGACACTAACGTCACACATGCCTCACCGAGGTTGCGTGTGTGGTTAGCCAGCCATGACTGCCACACAACACTTGGCTGAACCTCACTTGGTTACTTCCTTATTGTACATCCGTACAAAGAGCTCCAATAGATGGATATTGCTGGGGTGTGAAATGCGAGGAGATATACTGTAGATCTCAAATCCCCCATTCTGCCCGGAGCTTTCTCCTCTAGCTCTGTGTCAGAAAAGGCTTTGAAAGTAAACATGAATGTGGATGCCATTACCAGCTGTCCACTCACTGATGATCCTATGCCAGTTCATGTTTGGGTTGTGACTTTTTTGTCCAAATTTCAACCATCTGTTGAAGTTCTAACGTGTTAAACATGGGCTTGTTCCGCAGTGGGCAGTGTTCCTGAAATGCTCCCGCCAGACTGACTCACAACATGTCCTGCTGCCCTCAATAATTAGCCTGTCCTTGTTCTTTTTGCCTGTAAAAAGGAGAAAACTTGTGAACTTTGTTGAAAGGATGTTTGTGTGGAGAAGCATTTGGCTTCATCCGACCTTAATCTTAAATGGACCAGACTGTAAGGGTATAGGGGATGTTTACTTTTCTCTGGCGTGGGCCATCTGAAGAACTCTCGCATGATGAAAGTGTTTTATTTGTATTTCACATATAAAGCTTGAAATGTGGCTATTTCTTACTTTACTTACTATTAGCTGGAGCTAGCATTAGCTAAATGGTAACGACTGAAACAACACATATGAACAAAACAAGAGATTTAGAAAAAAAATCTGAAACATCCCTAAAACGTATTGTATTGTACGCCAAGAACATACACCAGCAAAAGCCGCATCCCCTGCGGAGCATGGAATGGGCGTGGCCAGACACAGCTTACCCGTTGAAGGTGATTAATTAACTATAACAGTAATACTACTGTTACTACCAACTAATAGTGATAATAATGATGTGGTAATGAGTGATAATAATTACGATAATGATAATAATAATACAAGATAAAAAATATGATATATATCATATAGTTATATATATTGTTATGCTATATTCAAAATAGCTACTAGAATATAAAACACCGCCCTGTCTCTTGTCAAAGAAAATGATAAAAAACCACTAAAGTTTATAGAGTTGTCATTTATTCAGTCAGGATGTAAAAACGTTGTTGCTGAGATGTGAATGAGTGGCGCCTCTCAGCCCTGGAGGCTCCATAGTAGCAGATCATGAAGCTTCAAGTGAAAGTCAGCAGAGATGCTGCATCACCGCTCACTTGTCATGCTGTTTGACACGTAGCTGTGACAGTGTCAACATTTATGGGAAGACAGCAGCGTTTGCTTTAAATGGAAAAAAACTTGATCGCTTTTGTGTCTTTTTTCGTGGATATGGTGGTTGTGTATTTTGAACACGGCTCTTTCCCTCCTCTAAAGAATATGGAAGCAAACCATCATTCTAAAGTGCATTATATGACACCAAATGAACATGTTGACAATCCCACAAGCACTCAGGAAAGCTGAGTTAAAAAAAACTCCCTTTAACGGGAGAAACCTGGAGCGTATTCATAGCTTAGAGTGGGAGGACATCTGCCTTGACCACTAACCACCATTCCTCTTCTCCCACTGTTTATAATGGCCATGCGTCCCATGACCTATACCACCATCTGCTGATGCTTCGTATTGCCAAAACCAGTTTCAGATAGGGGGTCCATTTTCCTTTGAATGACAGTTTTGCATTTTTCTTAAGATGCCTCGCCAATTAACGGAAAAGTGGTGCTATATTTTAGTGAGTGACTGCCGTCTCTCCATGCACAGCCGCATTCATCGCCAAGTCCTGTTTTTCCAAATGCTGTCTTCCATTCACACTTCTATTGTTTTGACAGAGAGTAAACATGTTTAACAAGCTTGCAGCCATTGTAACGTCTCGCTCTCTTTGTATTTCAACTGTGATGGAGCCGAAATCACAAACTGTGGTAAACAGCTTGTTGAATTTGATAGAAGAAATAAAAAAAAAGCAGCAGTTGAAATACACGGGGAACCAATTTGATTAACTGGGAGATAAAACCAATGCGGCACATTCCCAGTGATGATAAAATAAAAAAAGTTCTCGAAAAAGAAAAAAATATTCATATGCTATAAAAAAAACCAAAGTAGGTTCATGTGCAGAAATAGCAAATGTGATATAGAACAAAATGGAAACAAATGGAAAAAAACTTTCACAAGTAAAGGTTTTTTTTGCACCTTTTTAGTGGTTGTCAAGCATGCATTTCTTGAAATATTTATGCATGGACCCTTTATGAGCTCTTCTTGTATGGTGCATAACCATTACTTACCCGCTTACCTTCCGCACTCTCCCCCCTCATCTTTCTCTCCCCCTGCCAGAGCTCACTCATGAAGAGAACTTAATTTTCATGCATGTGCTCATTCATTTTTTGAATTCACTGCTTGGAAATTGCAGCTTTTGTCTTTTGGTAGTTACTCTTGCAAACAAAGTTGATGACTTTTCCTCTTCCAACAACTGCGAAAGTAAATACTGTGAGGTGATGAGACACCATTTTTTTTTTCCACTCAGAGGGGGGCGGGATGGCTGGGGGAAATCTCGACGAAGAAGACTGCTACTAAATGCATGGTCACTTTACAACAGCATATTAACAGATCAGTTCTGAGTTTACATGATTAGCAGCCAAATTACTTAAACAGACTTTTATGGCTGGGGTAAGAGGTTAACTCTAATCATGGATGCCGAGGCATATACTGTGGCTTTATTGCGGCAATTTAGCTCCCCCCTTCCCCTTGCTAAGTGATGAGACATTTAAAAGCTTGAATGTATGATTGGAGAAGGATGACCACTTTCAAAGCATTAAGTTATGGAAAAAGATCTGTAACAGATTCTGTAAACAGAGGCACCATTCACTCCTGAATATGTCAAAGAGTGATGTGAGTGAGTGGAAATATGTCAGGCTGCATCATGTGACAATGATTTTCAAAGTAGTCTCTAGATTATGGTTTTAATGAGTTGCTTAATTGTTTGGACTATAAAATGTCAAATCCCGGTGAAAAATGATTACAATTTCCTTTGAGAGGAGAGTGACGTCTTTAAAATTGCTTATTTTATCCATCCTGCAGAAAAAAGAAAAAAAAAATTTTGATAGAAAAGTAGTGAATTAATGTTCCTGAAGAGTAGCTGCTTCAGAGGAGAAATCTGTGAGAAAATCATTGGTGATGATAATGGCGTGTTTCCATATTGCAACACTCTTTTGCTCACTGCTCTTTTTCAGAGAATTTTATGAGGTTACGGGGGAGAAAAAAAGGATCAACGTTCAGCCCATTGGCCAGGTTCATGGAGCAGCATTGCACCAAGGGGGGCGGGACTACGTGAATCCCATAGGTGGAAACATGGTGCATTAAGCATAGGTTTAAGTGGCTCATTATAAGAAATATATGTTTTCAGACAATAATACACTCTTCCATGTACTTGTCAATACTATATTTGATTTTTAACAACTGCTAATTATTATTACACAGTGCCACTTTAAATCATAACCTGATCTTTATAAGGCTGCTCTCAACTTTCAAATGAATAAGTGGCAAAAACTGTGTGCTGTAATGATACTAGTCTAGTTTGTAATTGGTATTGAACTAAAGAAAAGTAATACTTTTGGAGAGTTTCAACAACCAGTCATGTGTTCTTCGGTGAAATTACAACCAAACCGGCGCGCATATTTCCAAGAATCCATGCTTCGGTATTTCATCAATACAGCAGCTGACATTTGACAAGTGAGGATGAAATTAAAAGAGCTAGCAAAACACTTGAGATGAGTAACAGGGAAATATGGTGATTTGATGGAGAAATAAGGTGTGACAGAAAGATTTTAAAACTTAAAAAAAAACAGATTTACAGAAAGCCTAATGGAGAGAAAGAAGTGGAGAAAAAAAGATGCACGAGGAAAAGAGAGGTGAGGGACATGGAAGTCTGAGCACACCAATTCTATCCTGCAGATTTATTGTGGGGAAGGCAGGCTTGTTACAGGCTTCTGTGCTTCTTGCTTTACAGAGCAAATAAAAGGCAGACATAATTAAGACTACCAAAGGTATAAATCTTGTATGTGAATGGCCCATTGCACACATCGACCGCGCAAGTAATTTACATGGCCCTTTGAGAATTTGCCTGAGAGTTTTCCCTGACACTCTCAAAGGTAGCGGTGAGGGAGAGCTAAAGAAGGAAAATTGAGCCGAATACAAGCCGCTCTTGATATATTAGAGACGTTTTTTTAAGTGAGAAAATGCACTGATACTGATGTTTTGCTATTAGATTGTATTGTTTTGATGCAAGGTTACATGATGCGTTCATCAATACCAATCACTGCATTTTGCTCAAAAGAAACTAATGAGAGTGGCACTTAGTGTGTTTTATTACCTTGTGAAATCTGCTTTATTAACTTCACTATATGCCGTCACTTTGATATATTGAATCAATATTTTTTTCAACTTTATCCTTTCTTACTCTGTTTTGTAGAATAAAGGGAGACTAAAATACAATAAAGCACAATTATGCTGCCGTTGGCCAGAAATATTTAAGAAAAGACTTTGATCAGGAGACGGAAAAAATTACCACACTTACAAGTGACTTTAATCAAAATGTCTATTGTAACAATGTATCAAATGACAGTATGCACAGTGAGCGGCGTCGCTTGGAGTGATGAATCTACAGAAAATTATCACCCGAATGTGTGACTCAAGTTTCCGCTTATTTTTTTTTTTTTTTAGGCTGTCTAGTCCACAACTTTGCTGATTTCATGTCCTATTATTGTTCCTAGCATCATTTTTTGCAAGAGCAGGCAGAGATAAAAGAGTGTGGTCTGGTTCCATCGGCCAGATCGACATGAATCGCCCAAAAAATGGCAGCTTGGTTTTTTGGTTGTTTTTTGCCACATCTGAGTGTGTAATTATACAGCTATTTTCCAGTTCAACAAAAGAACCATTGCATAGGATTGGCTGTCTCGTACATGATAATCAGATGCATGTCTTTTTGTGTGTTTGTGCATGTGTGTATGAGTGTGTGTGTCTGAATGGCCCCTCTCAACAATCATGGAGGCATCCAGGGTTTGAAGATGTTCAAAACAGATAATCAACCTGCAGTGTCTATGGTGGGAGGGGGTTACTGGCACTATCTTAAGGTCACTAACATAATAGTGCCTCCCATGTGAAATAGAAATTGGAGAGGACCCAAAGAAACTCCTCGGGTAAGAATGGACCAGTGACTGACAGATGTGTAATAAACAACGACATTGGGTTGACCCAAGAACTCTTCCAGAGTAATATTAATATGAGATGGAATGGCATCTCCATGGCAGTGGACCACTCAAGAACATGTAAAAATGACTTTATTTTGATACGCACACATGCATGCACATACACAAGCGCAAAGACAATATACCCTATATCAGGCCCATGCAATTGGTGGCCCGTGGGCCACATGCAGCCCAGAAGCAATGCCCGAGTGGACCAGCTCATGATTCAGTCAAAAAACTAGTTGTTTTAATGCCTGGGTTATATGACCAACATTTTTTTTCTAAAAGTCCAGTGAAAAAGTATTGATGATGAAAAATGATGATGAATAAACATCACTTGTTATTTCATTATATTTATTAGTGTTGGTTTGAAATTTGTCATTACTTCCTCCTTATTGACTGCTGAAAATGTGCGGTGTGGCCCAGTTTAAGGTTGTAGTTTTAAAATCTGGCCCAACTGAATTTGTATTTGAATAGCCCTGCCCTCTTTGCTTATCTCTACTGTCGCCACATACCAGGCTGTGGACATATGGTTGACCGTGGCTGTTCTGACGCACTCAAAAAAGCCAAAATTCCCATGATATTCTTCAAGTTTCATTTCGAGTAGATATTTGCAAACTTAATCCTTAAGAGTTCCTTAAAAATATATTTCAATCATCTCTCAGAATGAAAAATGTCCCCTCCCTAAAAACTGCTGTAAAAATAACATATTAGTATTTTTCCACTTCATTTTAATAAACTTCAGCCTGAAATATACATATCAAATATTTGGGGGGATTTTAATCCTCTAAATGCCAGTTTGTTTATATAACTCCACAGTATGTTATTGGAAAAGCAGGCAAAATCTCAAATAATTTCCATAGAATGCAATTCAAGGATGATTTGAATTATTATTATGAGATCATCAGATGGGTTAATGATTAGCAGCAACACTGAGGCATTTGAGGCATTATTTTTTCTACAGTGGCAAACTCTCTTATTAGTTCCTGGGAAATAAAGCGACTCCTTCCAAAAGACTGCTGTAAAAATAAATATGTTAATATATTTCAAATGAGTCATGTTAATCAGCTTCAGCCTGAAAGCTACATATCAAATATCAAATATGTTTTAGGGATTTTGACCCTCTAAATGGTCAAAGAACGTCTGGACAAAAAAACATCCCCAGGAACTCTTAAGGGCTAATAATAATAATGATGATGCTTTTTGAATTCACAAAAACTGCTAACTTAAAGCAGCAGCGTGTGGTCAAAAACTGAAGCACCACAGGCTCCAACTGCCCAACGCACCTCTGTGTCACGTGTGTCCTAAATGGTACTCAAACGATTACATCAAACTGTAAATCTGACATTTAACATTATTCTTAAGTAAGTAAATTATGTTTTTATATAACAAAAAATGGTGACAAACATCTACCTTCTCTATCACCAAAATTGCGCCAATGATTTAGTAATTTCTTCTGTTTCCTGTCCCAACCACTTTAAAGTGTCTACAAGCATACATACAAAGTCAATGTAAATACACTTTTCCAAGACTCAGATTGAACAGAGGAGGATATGTTTTTAAAGATAGAAAATCACTTTCAAAGACTCAGTGTTTGAACTATATTGAGAGCAGGAAGTAATGCAGTTGAAATTTAGATTGTTTGACATTCAACAGACCTCTTTCTCTCTTAAGTCGTACTGTAACTGGTAATCATTCCACTTCCATGCACCAAATAAGCAAGCTGTAAGCAAAGAAGCTACAAATGTGTGTTTGTAGGTCCCTCAGGGAAGATGGTAGATGTGCATGACTTATTCATTGTTCAGATCGGGCACAGTCTACATTATATGTTGTAGCTGAAACCCTAGACCCTACCACTACCACCACCACACACACACACACACACATACACACACACACACACATCCAGTGGCTGGAACGAGAAGTGAGTTGAAGTCCGTAGCTGAGGGGGAGAAGAAAGCTACATCTTTACCCCCACTAAAGGTGATAACACACTCTTTTGAAGATGGTCTTAATTGGGTTAGGAGCGGGAGGTGGGGTGTTGCAGCGAACATGTATTCCATCGTTTGAAATCCTCTCGTCTTGATTTGAGGAGGTGTAAAGAGGAGAAAAGAGAGGTTTAATTGATCCCCCAGTGGTGTGTGTAGCTTGGCATACCTCTCAGATAAAGGTTGGGGGAGATGCTGTGCAGGACTGGTTTTGCCATTGCAGTCAAGCATCACAAAGCACACCGGAGATTCAAAACCTTCTATATTTTGATCTATCTTTTTGTTCTTCTTCTTCTTCTCGTTGTTGTTATGTATTTTTGCTTCCTCATGGTACATAATTGCACAATACATTTTATACTTCAATGTGGGTACCACACA